>QLSR01000224.1:2906275-2941227 GCA_031780015.1 Citrullus colocynthis
AAAAAAAAAAAAAAAAAAAAAAAAAAAAACATGACAAAAACAGAAACATCAAATGTTTGTAGACAATTCAAAATACATTCACTAATGTCAATTCAACCAGAAAAGGGGAGACATAGCATATTCTTCCAGCATCAGAAAAACACAACAAAAATCATGTTAAAAGCTCGATTTTATTCTCCATATCACAATTTTTTTATTATTTATGTTTCAAAGTTGATGAATTCTCCTACCATCCAACCAAAAACTCTAAAAAAAATCTAACAAATTTGCCCTAATGAAACCCTAAAAACAAGAAAGTTTTAGTTCTAACAAACAGCCTCAATAGCAAGTCTCTTGACAACACCGACAGCACAATTAGTAGCCCCAAAGGTATCTTCAGAGACATCAACAACACAAGATTCTTTCCCAATGCATAAATCTTCAACAATCTTCATACCATCATTTTGCCCTTCACAACTTCCCTTTGAGAAATTCCCACAATTCCCCATTGGATCACCAAAGCTTGCAAATTTAATCCCTGAAATCTCCCTTCCTTGACATGACAACTCCAAACTCTTCTTCTCATAAGCATGTCCACAAGCCTTCTCCATTGAAATGGTTCTAAAGTTCACCAATGATGGGTTCCCTCCAAATTCCTCGAACAAAACCAACGTGTTGCCTCCATTGTTGATGAACGATCTCGGCACGTGGTACCACCGTTGTGTCGGGTTGTCACAGTTTCTTACGCATTTGTTGTTGTCGTAGGAGCCACGGTAGTCACATGGCTCTTCACTACATCCGTCTTCAGCTATGAAGCTTGGCCAGTATCGGCCGAGACTATGGCCATTCACCCATGCCATTCCTTTGCCTAACCCTTGTAGGTCTAGGGCAACTGGGTCAGTCCCCAAAGGTGCTTTGAAGCTAGATTTGTACCATGTCATCATTCTATTCACCGGCATATTCTCTGATTGCCATTTTGTGGTAAAACGGGATTCTGGACTAAACAAGCGGTTTTCCAAACCATGTAATCCGACTTCGTATGTCCATTTGTGGTTGGAGAGATCCTTTATGATTGTCTCGTCGCTATGGCGACCGATTAGTTGAACTGGACCGATGATTCCAGATTGGATCAAATCGAATTGAGGTCCGTAGTTTTGGTATCCGACCGTGACACTGAGTAGAGAGATTATGTTCTTTCCTGGCTTCAATTTCACTTGTTTCTCAAAGACATAGTTGAAAATCCCATAAGAAGCCCATTGAGAACCAATGTGTTCTCCATTGACGAAAGCATGGATGATATGTCCACTTCCATTGATACGCAAAGTCATTTCATTGCTCCAAATTGGGTCATTTTTCTTCAAATGAACACTGTCATTGAACAAAAACACAATCAAAATCGTCAAATGAGTAATGAGTAGAACTTCAATCAATGAAAATTAATAGCATCATTTGCAAGATTTTACCTGGTCATGTACCAAAGATAATCACTAGCATCATTTGCAACTTCTTTCTGATCAATGAGCATATTTGCAGAGACATGTCCTTTGCCTAATCTCGCAGTGGCGTCGAGATTCTCCGGCCGCCACATCCATTGCAAAACTGTCGGTTCGTCCTCTGCCTTGTTTTCCTTCTTCACCATAAGAGAGGTTTGTGTGTTGACCTTTGCTGTGTTGTAAACTTCCTCTTGACAATCAGGGAGAATGCTCACCGACCAAGCCGGAACAATAAAGTCTTTTCCGAGATAAGTCACCATCGCATCGGTTGTTGCGTTCACATTGCTAAAAAAACAACTCGTCCCTTCGTCAGTTGCATATTCAGTGATCTGAATCACAGAAAAGATTAGTTAAATCAAGAAATCAAGATATGTTTCAAGAGTAAGAGTACTCACGGAAACAGAGTCGGCCAAATTGGTGGTGGTGACATTGCCGGAAACAAGAGCCTTCTCAATCGACTTCAATGCATCGTGAAGCTGCTTCAAATGGCCGTATTTGGGTTGATTCAAATTACCATATTCATCCAATGGAGCGTCGTAATCGTACGATGTAGTGATGTACGGACCACCAGCCATCCGATCGAAGTTGGTTCCGCCGTGGTACTGAAAGAAAAAAACCCGGTTTTTCACAGACTCGCCGGAGAAAAATCAAAATCCAACGGTTCAGTAAGGAAACAGAGTACAAACCATGTAGTAGTTTTGGAAAGTGCCGCCGAGTTGGAAGAATCTAGCGACGGAGAAAGCCAAATCTTCGGCGGTTCTAAGTG
Organism: Citrullus colocynthis; assembly: GCA_031780015.1. Lineage (NCBI taxonomy): Eukaryota > Viridiplantae > Streptophyta > Magnoliopsida > Cucurbitales > Cucurbitaceae > Citrullus > Citrullus colocynthis. The sequence continues at coordinate 2,908,514 of QLSR01000224.1, forward strand.
GGTCTTTTCCGCCCCAGCTCTTGAACCATCCAGTCCAATTCTCCGTCCACATTTTCGGGCTTTTAGGACTGTTGGGAGTGAATTGATCACAGTACCAGCCATTGCAAGTGTTGATCATCGGCTCGGGAGCGTCGGCTTGTTGACACATGATCCATGGAACTCCAACATTCAACGATTCCGCCATGCTCGCACACCAGTTCACATAAGCTTTTCCGGCGTCGCCGTAAGACGACATTATGTTTCCGTATTCATTCTCAATCTGAGCTAGAATTATCGGTCCTCCTTGTGATGCAAACAGATTCTCTTGTTTCACCATATCCACAATCAATGTAGTAAAATTCTGCATCTCATTCTGTTTAACAATTTCAAGAAAAAAAGTAAGAAACAGAGTATAAAAAGGTCGGATGATGAAGATAACAAAAGAATGTTACCATGAACACAGAATTTGAAGTTCTGATTTCAACTCCAGGAAGATTGTGCAACCAAACCGGCAATCCTCTGTTAATGTCATTCAAAAATTAGAATTTCAATTCGCTAAACAAAAAAACAGAGTAACCAAAATTACATACCCATAATTCCATTCGGCGCAGACATATGGGCCAATACGAAGAACAGCGTAAAGGCCTTGATCTTGAATGGTTTTAATGAACCTAATAAGATCAAGATTGGCAGAGAAATCGTATTGACGACGAATGGGTTCATGGGCATTCCAGAAAACGTAAGTTTCAATGGCGTCCAATCCACCTTCTTTGGCTTTTTTGATCAAATCAGGCCACATCTACAGAAAACAGAGGATTCATTAACGAAAAAAAAAAAAAAAAAACCATTTTTGTTTCGGATTAAAATGATGAATATATTGAGAAATTGTTTACCTCGGGAGTGCTACGTGGGTAGTGGATTGAACCAGAGAGTAAGATCTTGGGTTGGCCATCAATGGTGATTGCTCTGTTAGTGTGGGAAACTTCAACGGAAGTGGAGAAGATGAAGGAATTTAAGACAAGGAAGAAGAAGAAGAAGAATGCTGAAGAACGATCCATGGTGATTTCTTTAAGGTTTTCGGCTGTGAAAATCATGGTGGGTTATGAGTGTTTATATAGTGGAGAAGGGGTGAGTGAATCAGGCGAGTTTTGAATTTTGGGAAATTAGAATCTTCACTAACAATTCTGTTTCAATATTTTCGAAATCTTAGGTGAGTTTGAAGAAGATTAAGTTTATTTAAAACCATTTCTGTTCCTAATATTTCTATTCCAATCCAAATGCCAGTTTTTTTTTTAAAAAAATTATATTGGTAATTCTATGTATCTTCTTTGTAACCATCTCTAATTTTAATATTTTAATAATTTATAATATAGAAAAATCTACTCTAAATAACAAAATTACTGAAAATATTTACAAATAATAGTAAAATAGATAAACCCTATATTTATAAATATTTTGATCCATTTTTCTATATTTGAAAGTAATCCTATAACATATCAGTTTATTTATTTATTTTAAAAAAAAAACTAGGAAAGCAAATAGAATTGGGTTTGATTATAATTTTAAACTTTTTAAGTTTACTAAACCCTAATTTTTTGAAGATTTCTTTAGGTGATTATGAATTTAACTCATTTATTATTATTATTATTATTATTATTATTATTATTATTATTATTAAAAAAGTGGATTTGTTTATAGCCATCTCCAATTTTTCATATTTTAATGATTTATAATCTAGGGTTTCCTTTTTGTTTATTTATTTAATAGAAAATATATTGGAAAGTAATTAAACTTGGGTTGAATTTTAATTTAAAGCATTTTTTGAAAAGAAATTTTAACCATTTTAAACTTACCAGCATCTCATGTTTTCTGAGATCACGATAAAAATTATTTAATCAAGATTACGAATTTAACTTATTTTTTACTTATTTTTTTTTAGAGATGAAAAGGTGAAATTGTCAATGACTATAATATTAAAATGAAAATCTCAATAATGAAATTTAGTTAATTTTATTTGAGATAATTAACTTCGTTAAGATGTACAAATGTGGATCGGGAATAAAACCAATGTGGTGCTTGAAATTTTCTAATAAAAAAATAAATTTTCAAAACAAAAAAGAGAAAATTTACTATTTTCCACTATTTTCTTAAGAAATAATTTTACAACCATATTATAGTGTTATAATATATTTTTATTTTTGAAAACCATTTTATTGTAAATTAGTCATAAAATATAAAATTGAACCTAGTTCAGTTAGCATACAAATGTATTAGTAAGTAAAGTATGTGGTTCAAATCTCCTCACTTCTGCTATACTTCAAAGAAAAAAAGTCATAAGAGTTAATTACAATAAAATTATTAACAATATAGTTAGACCAAAAATTAAAATTGGAATGCATTTTGGAATGATTTTTTTTTATTTTTTTATTTGAGGAAATGGATTGACTTTAAAATGTAATACCTAAAACTCTCTCAATAGTTAATTTTCTATATATAGTTTTATAGTTTGTTCAAGTTTTGGTATTTGGATATTAATTGGCTCCCTTCATTTGATTGATTCATCCATTTTCACTTAGGTAAACCCATATTGTTGAAATTATTAAAAAATAAAATTTTTTTGTCCTTAGAACTTTTGTAGAAGTAAAAATTTAGTCTTTCAACCATGTTCGATAATCATTTAGTCTATGTAATTTTAAATTTGTAACCAAGTTAGTTCCTGATTTTAATAAAAAATAATTTACTCTATGTATTTTGAAATTTTTAACAATTTAGTCATATCATGGACAATTTCATCAAAATTAAGCGTCAATTCTTATTACGCAATATTTTTTTATTTATAGTTTAATAAAAAAGAAAATATGATCTCTAATCAGTTTATTGATCTACATGTATAGAATGATTTATTGAATCCTAAATCATTTTCTTATTAATTTTGATGAGAATTTTTTATGACAAGGACTAAATCATTACAAATTATGAAGTATAGGGACTAAATTTTTAATTATTAAAGTTTAGGGACTAACTTGTTAAATCCTTGATCTTAATTCAAATATTAGAATCATTAAAGATAACCAAATTTTAAACCAATAAAATGTATGTGAATGATATATATTTGAAATTTATGTGAGTATAAATTATTTTTTGAATGATAAATTTTAAAATCAAATATTAAAGATAAATTTAATTTAGATGAATTATAAACTTGTGTTGCCCGTGTTTTATAGCGTTGAATGATTGTTTACTACATTATCGATATGGTTAATTTATTTATTTTTTCACAAAATCAATCTTTTAAAATCTCATGATAGTTGTCTTTTAGTTAAAAATAATTCTTTTTTTTATTAATTTGAATAATTTGATTATCCTCTTAATTTTAAAGTTTAATTTAAATCAAAATATTTCTTTTCATTCTTTGTTAAACTTTTGTGATAATCGTCTTTTTTTTTTTTAATTATTAATTTGGACTAAGATATTTTATTAATCTCTTAGTTTCAAACTTTAATTTAAATAAAAAAAATGTCAATATTTACTTTTTTTTTTAACTTCATGATAATCTCCTTGAATTATATATATATATATATATATATATATATATATATTTCTGGATGATTTAATAAGACATTTAATTTTTACTTTAATTTAAAATTTTGTGATAATACCACCCTCAAAATATCTATTTATTTATTTATTTGGAATGAGATGATTTGATTATCCTTTTAATTTTGGCTACCCATTTTAATAAATCAAACTATTATTAATGTCCTATTTCATTATGAACTTCTCTAGTAAACATATCTTTTTAATTTTGATTTGGATGATATGATTATCCTTCTAATTTCAAACTTTAATTTAAACTAAAAAAAAATGTGAAATTACATAAAATATCCCTATAACCATCCACTAAAAAGGGCAAAAAGAGAAATCAAATGTTTCTTCCCATAGCCCATTTTAGGTAATACTAGAGTATTACTAATGTGGATTTTTTTATTTAGAATAATTTAATTTTAAATGTTTTGGATGAAATACTATTATTAATTTAAAAATAATTATGATTCAATTTTCTATTTCTTATTATTTTATTTTATTTGTTTAATTGATATTTTTGTTTAACATGTTGTATTTCTCATAAATTTAATTTTGACGTAATCACCTTAAGTATTATTTTCAATTTTTTTAGAGAATATAATATTTAATTGTGATAATGAGAATGAGAATTCCAATTTTACTTTTTTTTTTTTTTACATAGATTTAGATTTTAGTAATGCTGAATATAAATACATACATTTAAGTCTTGTTTTGCTTGAATTTCGAGATTTAAATCTTTACCTTACATTTATTGGTACAAAGGAAAAAGAAAAAGAAAAAAAATATATATTCTTAGCTAAGTAACATTTCATTTGTTTGCAAAGTTAGTAACTTGTAAGAGAACATTTAAATATTTTTGTTTATAAATTGCAAGTAAATATGAGATAATATAAGTGAAAAAATGTTGAAAATTTTCGTTATTAATTGTCAATAATTTTTTAAATGGAGCATCTCCTAAAAGAAAGAAAAAACTCAACTCCAAATATTCATCATTAGGAGACAAATTAATGAACTAAATTGATAATTGAATTGATTGAACACGTTTAGTTGATTAATCAGGTTAGTTCATTAAAATTGAATTCTCACCTTGATTTATAATTTAAGGTGAGTCCATGGAAATTCTAATTTGAGTTTTAAAAAAAAAAAAAATCATTAAAAGAAGTTATTAATTAGTATCATATAACAAATAAATGTTTTAGTAAAGCACAAAACCTTTGCAAAAATTATCTTAATCCTAAAAGTATTATTTATTCACCAGTTCTTTAATCATTTTTATTTTATAATGTATATGATTTTAAAGTGAAATTACTTAAATTTAAACTGTGTGGAAATGTAATTGATTATAATATTTTTTCATAATGAAAATTGATTAGAATTTGTATTGAGTTTTTAAATTTTTATACTTGGTTAAATTTTGTTACATCTTTAGTTTGAGTATTTTTTGTTACTGTATTCTAATTGTTCAAATTTTAACTAATTAATTTAGTGAAAATTAATAAATTTAACTATTAATTAGATTTCAAATAATAAATTATTTTTAGTAGCACATTTTTGTTTAATTATTTTATGCAATAATATATATACACAATATTTATTTGTGAAACTAATTCTTTTTAAAACAACTATCATTTAGAAGGTTAAAAATAACTGCCATCCATCTTTTCCAATTTCTTTTGGCGTTACACGTGGTTGCAAACAAAAATTTTAATTTCACTTTTATTTGTTTATTAAATTGATAATCAATGCTTAATCATAATGTATAAAAAAAATAATTATAATTACTATTTGAATGGCATAAGTGTAATAAATAAAACTTTATAAGGGTATCATATTCTAAAGATGTTTTTCAAAGATTCTACCCTTTTAAAATAATATAGATATAGATACAAGTTCACAAATTAAATTTGTGCCTAACAACTTAAAAAATGTGTCCACAAATTTTCAATTTTATATTTAAAATTTCATACATAATTAAAAAATATTTAATTATTTTATTTGACATTAGATTTTAAGTTTGTATCTAACTGAACCTTAAATTTTTAAATTTGTAACTAATAGAAAAATGTCCAATATTAGACCTAAAGTTTAATTTTATATTTATAACATGAAACTTTAAACATTTTTTTTAATATGCAAAAGATATGTTAGATGAAAAATTAAAATCTTAGAATAAATTAAATACAAAATTAAAATTTAGGTTCTCTTTAGTAATCATTTTGTTTTTTGGTTTTCAGTTTTTGAAAATTAAATCTATTTTCTGTTAATTTCTTACCGTGATTTGCATCCTTCTTAAATGCAGGAATTTAATTCTTAGCCAACTTTCATTGTAAACATTCTCAAATAGGCTTTTCTCTTGGTATACCTTATCTAGTAAAGTACAAAACTAAAGTAGTCGTCTTCTCTTTCCTTATTCAATCACTAAAAGTTCCGAAATAGAAATTCCTACTATATGTATTCTCTCTATATAAATATATAATATTTAATATATATTTATTGATCCAATTCAATAAAATTATGTTTCGTAATTTCATGATCCAATTTTTTCAATTTCGAACTTATTTTTGGATACAAATCACGAGAATTCAAATTTCAAAAACAAAAACATATTTTTAAAAACTACTATTTTGAGTTTTCAAAATTTAGCTTGATTTTTGAAAAAATTAGTAAAAAGTAGATATCAAAAAGAAATTTAGAGGTGAAATGAGTGTTTTAGGCTTAACTTTAAAAAATTAAAAACGAAAAGCCAAATAGTTACTAAACAGGACTTTGAAGACCTATTAGAAACTTTTTAAAGTGAAGAGATCGTATATACATCCAAGTCTGGAAGCGTACAGTCTAAAACTTCTAACATTATGATCCTAAAATCAGTGGGAGAATTATTGGAAATTGGATGTTTGAAGATTTTTACACTGTTTTTTGTTATATTAGTGGGAGAATTAGTGAAAATTGAACCGAAAGGCATATTTGCAACATTTATTTAAATTTAGAGTTTAATTTAATGAAATTGAAAGTTTAAAGTCTAAATTGGTACAACTTAGCAAGTCTATGGTTGAAATTGATTTTTTCTCTATGAAAAACCTTTGAAAGTAAAATCATTGACGCATAAAAATAGGAGAAATAAATAGAAAGATATAAGTGACAAAACACTTTTTAAAATAAATCCACTTATCCCATTTAAATAAATTAATATATTATTTAATAGCGTGTGAAAATATTCGTAAGAGTACATGCTACCACCATTAAAAAATATATATATATATATATATATATATTTCTGATTTCTTTAAGAAAATTTCAAGTACTACGGTCATAGTTCTCCTAACAAACATTTGCACGTCCTTAGATGATACATTATTTTATTCTATGAATTCCACACAAGTCCTATTTTTACCAATTGTTTTATACACTCATTTTGTGACTTGACAATCAATCAATGAAATCTAGAAGGTTTGGCGAACAATTTGAAAATATAAATTTGACAATAAGAGATTCAATGAAAATAAAGTTGTATATAATACTTTCAAACATATATTTGATAGCATAATCACAATTTTGATTACAAGTTAAACGGTTGATTAAAATTTGTTTGATAATATATTTATAAACCATAAAACTAATTTTAGTTACCCACTAATTAATATTGGGTTAAATATAAACTATTATTAATTAATTTATTAACAATAGTAATAACTTTAGATCAACGGTTCCATTTTTATAATCTTGTATTTTTTTCTCTTTTAAATATCAAAGACTAAATTGTTACAAAAGTGAATATTTAGGGACTAAATTGTTATTTTAGTATTAACCTAAATTATATCATCCCTATTTTCATGCAAAATTATTTCTGTTTCAGTTTTAATTGAATGAAAATTTGACAATGTCCATAAAACTTTTGTACTAGATTGCGAGTCAAAACAACAAAGAATAATAAGACATTTTATTTTCCTCTAAAACACATTGTTGAACATTCATATGACACGTGTCCTAAGTTTTGTACACAAGAAAATATAAACAGTCTAAAATTGGGGTTAGAACAAAAAAAAATAATAAATAAATAAATAATAATAAAATTAAAATTTAAAAAAAAAATTGAAATTTAGTTGAGAGAATTGAGGGAAATGGTCAAAAGGAAACATTCCTCTATCCCCTAAAATTAACAATGAACCAACGAAATCCCAAAAAACCATACTCAAAATTGGAGCTATAAAATCACTAACCCTTTCTCCATAATCTCCACACCTCTAATCTAATTTACAAAAGATCAAAGAAGAAACAACAAAAACAAAGCAAACAATGGCGAAATCCACAATCATGCTTCTTTTAGTTCTTTGCTTTATATCGCTCTTTAACATAGCATCCTGTAGCAAGGATCAATTCTTCGTTGAAGGTAAAGTATATTGTGACACATGTCGCGTCCAATTCTTCACCAAAGTCAGCAAATTCCTCGAAGGTAATTAAACTACTCCTAACCCTAACCCTAATGCTAATCCTAAATCGAAATCGAGATAAATTGAAATGTGCGCATGCAGGTGCAACGGTGAAATTGGAATGCAAAGAAATTGAAGGTGGAAGTGTGACATTGAGCAAAGAGGCGGTGACAGACAAAACAGGGACTTACAGTATTGAAGCAGATGGAGACCATGAGGAAGAGGTGTGTGAGGTGTCGTTGGTGAAGAGCGAAGATCCAGATTGTGATGAATTCTCGAAGGAAGGATACGGGCATACATCTAGAGTCTCCATCACCAACAATAGTGGAATCACCAATCCAGTTCGCCTTGCCAATCCCCTTGCTTTTTTGAAGAAGGAGAAGCTTCCTGAGTGCAAAGAGGTTCTCAGAGAGCTCGGATTTGATGAGGAGGGTCTCCTCGTTTAAACTACCATTCTTTTAATTATTTTTCCTAATTTTTATTACCACCAATTTTTTTTTTTCTTCACATTAATAATTTTGTCATTTTCAACTTTTTTTTATATCAAATTAAATAATTTTCTTTTCTCATATATTTATCTTTTAATTTACCTATTAAGATGTATATCAATCTTTCAATCTAATAGTTCAATTTTTATTGTTTGATTCCGACAAATATCAAACGTACTAAGATTAGAGTAATTAATCATGATTATAGTTGGAGAATAAGGTTAATCCAACATGCTATTCTTAATGTTAGTAAATGATTTTTTTTTAATTTTCTAAAAAAAAAAAACTCATTTTTTACTCAATTACAATTTTTTTAGAAAATCATCAATTTTAATTTTTATTCCTTATATACTCTAGACATATTCACATCTTAGTTAGTAGTTCATAGAATTGAATTATTGGATTTAAAACTAAATTTAAGGATATATTATACTACAATTTATTTAATGAAGAATCGATAGTCCAAAAAAATATATATATATTTGAGACATTAAAAAGCCAAATATACACAAACAAGAAAAATTTAACATCGTCCCTTATAGATATCAATGAAAATGTCATGTTCTAGTTTTATAAAAATGTCAATGTTGATTGATATTCATGAAGAAATTATAAAGAATATCCAAAAAAATTATTAAAATTAATAAATATATATGTTGTACTTTATGAATGAGTTAAAATGGAAATTATTTATATTATGTTTACTTTAATGACATTTTTGAAATATCAATTCAATGTTGCATTTTTTATGTATCAACCAATTAAGATTCGATTTGTCTTTACTCCTGTAACTCTTCAAGCTAGTATGCTCGTGGTTGAATTAAATGTTTTGGACATAGTGAAGATTTGAATTGTGAGATTATTGACTTGTCAGAGATCAATTTTATTATTGACGATATCACTTTGTTGACTCAATGGTTTGAGCATGTTAGTTTCTCTTTGAGTTTGATACTTTTGTTGAGTTCCTTGATTATTGCTTTTTTATATTAAAAAAATAAATAATAATAAATAGAATAATATTATAATACAATTATCCGGAGACTTTTTAAAGGACTTTAAAGGGGCCAGGCTTGGGCCTGTTTGAAACTTACGGCCCAAAGTGATCCTTGTGTGTGGGCCGATAATTCGAATGGGTTGAGATTATTGGGCTGTCATGTACAACTTATAAAAGCCTTTGGAAGGTTGGCCCAAAAAAAAAAATTGCAAATATAGATATCAGACCCAATGTATTAATTAATATAATATAATGCAAAAAAATTTGTAAAATCTATTAGTGATAGAATACATTACTAATAGGAGTTTATTGACAATAAAGTCTACACTTAATTATTATCTGAATTATATATATATATAGCAATAACCTTTCTTCCATTTTTTTAATCCAAAAATACCATCAATATTTTGAAAAAATGTCTTATTTTCATATGGCTATATATCTATTAGATTTAAATCTCATATCTTTCCTTTTTCTCTCTCATTTGAATTTTAAAATTTAATATTATTTCGTTTCAAATTCCTGTTTGTTGTGGGTGAATTTGGACATGAGAAAATAGGCAAAAAATCATCCTACCTTTTTAAGAGAAAAAGGTAAAACTTCATCTCATTCTCTCTATAAATATATTATTATGACTTTATATGAGGGAACTTCAACGAGATCTCGAGCTATCTTTTATTTAGTTTTACTAACTTATGCATCAAAGTTCATTGGGGTCACATGGAGATCATGAGCGTTTTTCCTTAGCCAAAATTTGGTATCAAACACAGTTTATATATATATATATTTTTTTTTTTTCATTTTTTCAGTGTCTAACATTCCCATGTCTAGCTCTAAATCAAAAACGATTTTATCCTATTTTTCTATTTTTTGGTTAATTAGATTGGCTATTATCATAATTTTGAAACTTTTTTTTCAAAATTTTATTTTTCAAAATAAATCTTTAAAATTTGTCATTCCTCGTACCCTTTACATATTTATGTTTAAAAAAAAGGTGGATAATTGTAAGAAATAAATTAATAATCAGCGTGTCTTCCAATAAAAAATAATAATCAGTGATAAGTTCAAGTAGCTACATCCGATTATTCCAACTCAAAAATGATATAACTTGGTCACCTAATTTGTTCCAAAATATTTGAGAGGGTATAAAATAAGTATGGGCTTTCTTCAAATATTGCAAAAATAATTAAAATATTTATAAATATAGCAAAATTTCACTATTTATCTGCGATAGATTGCGTTAGACTACTATCTATGACTATCGTGAAACATATAGTAGTCTATCGCGGTCTATTATAGATAGACCGTATATTTTGCTATTAATTGTAAATATTTTTAGCAATTTTGTCATTTAAGATAATTTTACTAGAAGTATATATATAATTGAATTAAAACTAACTAGTTGACATACGTTCGAGTTGGCAAGAAATAAATAATTATAAAAAGTTTGAAGCTATCATCGCCAAATTGGAAAACTAGCTTATGTTATATCATTTTCTCAAAAAATATATATAGTTGATTGAAAATAACTTTGTTTGAGTCGTTAATTGCCAAACGAATAAAGATTTAAAGCCATATAAAATATTAAAGGGAAAAAAATCCTTTTTTTTTTTTTTTTATCCCTAGATTATAGGTTTGAACTTTATTTGGTCCATAGATTCTGAAATGTAACACTTATAGTGCTTTAAGTTTTGAGCTTGATTTCAAATTAGTCCCTATGTTTATAAATGTTACAATTTTTTTCTTGACGTTTGAATTTTGTTCTAATTTGGTCTCTAGGTTTTAAGATTTAAACTTTTGATTATGATTTTGCACTAAGTACTCATTTTCAATATTTAGTGTTAATGTCTGTTAATTAATTAAGTTTTTGTTGATTTTTTACATCATTATTAAAATTAATTTTAAAATGTCAATTCGTAATTATTTTAAAAATGAATATTATGAAAATTTGAAGTTAAAAGTATAAATTTTGAAAGTCAGGGACCAAATTGAAATAAAATACAAATTTTAAAATTTAGATAATAAAAATATAATTTTTGAAACCTTCCAAATTTTAAGAACTAAAAGTAAAATATTTTAAAATTTAAAGACTAAATATAAATTCAACCAATGTATTGTTTTTTTAAGAAATAAATGTCATTCAAAAGAAAAATTAAAAAGATAAAAAAAAAAAAGTATGAATTCAAATGCGCGTGACCTTTTTCTTTTAATTTTATTATAGAAGAAAACAAAAGTGAATTAATATGTTGACTTTAAAGTGATAAATATATAAATGAAATGTGGTGTGATTGGCCTTTCTGTCCCGTCGGCCACTTTGAATCCTTCAAAATTACGTAAAAATTTACACCAAACAAATTCATCGTTTCTTACTATGCTTTGATATATATATATATATTATGCAATCTTCAAATATCACTATAACACTTAAGTTTGGGAGGATACTGAACTAAGATCACATCTAAATAAGAAGGTCAAAAAAGGCTAAAAAGAATTGACAACTACAACCTTTGCGATCATGTCACACCTACCTTTTCGATGAATCAAATCATGAGAACTCTAACATCGAGCAATCTTTATGTTGGGTGACCTTTTGAAAATTTTATTAAAAAACATGTAGGTGAAGAATATATGATAGAAGGGCCTGTATTAGTTTACGAGGATAATTTAAACATTTAGAAGCAATTCAAGATAAGTAAAAATAATGGTTTCAGGTCGTTTGAGTTTAAACTTTTAATTTCATGTCAAATATGTTTTTAAACTTTTAATTTTATGTCTAATAAATCATTGATCTATTGTACATTAAGAGATTAGGTTTCTTATTGATTATAAAATTTGAATTATAAATAATAGAGATATATTAATTTTCTAGAAGTATTGAACATGTAAGAGATAATATTATAAATAAATAAATAAATATATATATATATATATATATATATATATATATATATATATATATATATATATATATTGAAAGTATGGAGGCTTATTATAGGCGATTTTGGATTAAACAGTATAATCAACATAAAATAAGGAGAGAATCAACAAAGTCGAGAAAATAACAAAGTATAGGTCAAAGATAGCCCTAAACCTATTTTGAATCTAGGGGAGAAAGTTAGTTTGTGTCAAAAACCCAAATTAATGTGTTTGACCTCAGCCAAAGCCAAGGTCGAGCATAGCGAAATAGCTAAGTTGAACATATCTGGTGCATGCTTCGACCCAAAGAATAGGACCAAAATAGGACTAGGGGAAGATACTTGCATTCGGCCAAAGTCAAGGCCAACCCTAGCCAAACGCATAATAGAGTTTGCCCCTCAGCTCGATAAATTATATGATTATCTTAAAGTCACCTTGAAACCCTATTGTAACAACCTAGATCAATCACCTCTATAAATTGATCACTTCGTATACGATAATTTGAATCCTACTCTCAAATTTCATAACTTCCACATTCTTTTACTCTCTAACTTAAGAAATCAGAAAACACACTGTTGTGCAGGTTCTTTGCTACATTCTTCTCTCCTCCAAACAAATTCCCTTATGATATCACATGGAGGTTAAATGTGTTTTTCTATCTAAATTTTGACATCAACAAAATTTATTAAATATTTTATAATTAAAAAAACCTAATAGACAATTTAAAATTAATTACACTTTTTAAAAATTAAGTCAGCTTTTAAACACACAAGCTTGAAAACTCATGAAATAAGCTTGTAATTTAACGAGAAAGAATAAAGTGGTGTTTTGGTTTACATTTGGTATTAAACAATACTCTCATGCTTATTTTATTTATTTATTTTTATCTATGATGTTTTGTTTTAGTATTAAACATGGATAAGAAACACTTTAGTTTTCCCTTTCTTTTCTTTAAGAAAAAATTGTGTCGAATGGTTATTAGGCCAAGTTATGATTTTTTAGAATTAAGTTTATAATCGTGTTCGCACACCTAATTAATAAGCTTCTTTGTTTTTTTTATCCGTTTTTCATTAATGTTCTAAAAAATCAAGCCAAAATTTTTTAAAAAGTTTTCAAAAAACATACTTTGGTTTGTAATATTAGATTAAAAATTCAAGTGTATTTGAGAGCCAAGTATGAAATTCAAGAAAAGAAAATATAATTTTTTTAAAAAAAAAGAAAACTAAAACCAAATCGTTACCAAAAGTAAATTAAAATGTTAAATGACCAAGTCAAACACAACATTTCACAATTAAAGGTCTGAAACATATAGTTTGAAATTTTGGTGATGGGAACAAAATACATCTCAAATGGTAATTTTATAAGTAAATAAGTCTTCAATTCACACTCTCACTATCTAGTGTGATACATTTCCACATTAGTTTCTTGTAACCTCAAAAGTCAAAAGAAATCCCAATTATTTGCTTTTTTTAATTAAAAAAAAAAAAACCCAATTATCTTCAATGCTAAATAAATATTTAAGTTATAGTTGATGTCACTAGAGCCTCAAAGTCTTCTAGATCAAAATAAATGGTGTTGTAATTCTTCTAGAGTATATGTAGCTTGTATCTAGTTAAACTATTAAATAATAACCCAAATCAACAAACTGCTATATTCAACTGTCAAAATACCATGTAATTAAATACATAATAAATTTATTAATCAAAAGAAGTAAAGTAAGAAAAGATGAGAGGCCATTCCAAGCATAATAATAGCATTATCATTTTGATTTGTATTGGTATAACCCACTTTTTTTCTGTCTCCTTCCCATCAGCTGTTTCAAATATCAATTTTATTCCTATTTTAAAAAGAATTATAATAAAATCGAGCCAAACTATTTACAAATATAATAAAATGTCAAATTTATTATTAATAGACTACTATCATCTATAAGGGTCTATTAGTAACATTTTCTTTATATCTGTAAATATTTTCAGCAGTTACTTTGTTATTGTTGGTAAGTATCAAAATTAGCTGATAATAACCTTATGAACATAATATTACTTGTGCCAATTTTTTTTCAAAAATTTGGATTAATTACGTTTTCCTTCATCTAGGTATCAATAAATTATCATCTGTCAATTTGTCGATAACTAGTTTGGGTGTAAATTGAAACCTTTGAGTAAAAGACTAAAATAAATATTTAACCTTTGTATTCTCTATTAAATTTCATGAAATCAAATCTTCGTTAACATTTCTAAAATTATCACAACTTGCACAAAAAGGTAGACTCAAAGGAATAACTTGACATATACCTTACTGTTGGACTCAAATGAGATTTGATCTAATTTTTCAAAATAAAATTTTAAAACCATTTTCAAACATTTTCAGTATTTTTTTTCTTTGGGTTTCTCCTCCCTCTTGTTATGTATGATATCTCCCTTTAAACATGACTATCGATTAGGAACACGAATGAGGAGGAAAAAAGAGTGGAAGAGTGTGAGCGAGAAGAAGAATGAACAAGCATGAGCAAGAAGAAAAAAGATAGAGTGAATGAAAAAAGAACATATATGTGTGTGTATAAGTATGTATGTATGTTTGTATATATATATGTGAAGAATCTATACCTTAACCTTCATGGTCAAAAATCTGCATCTACTTCATTTTTCTTACCGTGTCTATTATTTCCTACTCATCATATCTTTTCCTTTTGATTACAGTGTTTACTATTTTTTACCCAGATTAAAGTTGTCACGCCTCCCCCAGATTTATCTATTTCACCCGGAAGTAGATGTAAGGACTGTAAATATCACAAAAGAGTGGTACTTGCTGTCCTCACATCTCTTTCTAGGTGAAAGAAGTAAATCTAAGAGGAGATGTGAAAGATGTGAGGAGATGTGACAAAAGCAATCTGCACTAAAACACAGACTACTATAACTCACCGATTATAATAACTATTGTTCAACTATTTGAATAAAATGTAGAAAATAATTATATCTTAAATAGATTGAGTTGTAAGAAAGTTATAACAAGCAGAATGACTAGAAAATTCAAACCTCTAACCTCATAATCCTACACCTAGTTATCGATATTTACTATTTTCGACTCATCATTTCTTTTCCTCTTTGTTACATTATTTATTATTTTCTACTTGAAAACCTTACGACAAACTGTTATAACCCATCAACTATAATAACTACGAAGCAACTATTTGAACAAAATGTACAAAATAATAATATCTATTATTGAACTATAACACATATCCAAAATTACTAGAGAATTTAAACCTCTAACGTCATAGAGTCTGCGTCTAGTTCATCTTTATTGCCTAGATTACTATTTCCTACTATCATCTCTTTTTCAAACCACGTTACAAAGTTGTTACAACTCGTTATTAACTATAATAATGATAAACTATTTGAACAAAAGGTAAAAAATAATAATATCTTGAAGGATTCAGCTACAAGAAGACTATAACATCTAGAACGAGTGATGGAAAGAGATATTACAAATGGAAAATATTAGTAAATATTAAAGAATACAAAGTAAGAGATATTAGTTCTACAAGATATCGACCAAAGGAATCGATATGGTTAAGAAGAAAAGCAACTATGGCCTCTGCAAAACAGAGCTTTTCATCAGCAAGAAAATAAAAAACAGAGGCCTAAGCAAAAATGGCAACAAACTCCCTTCTTTAATCTAAAAACAAAAACTTCTTCTCTAGTTTTCTTTGTTTTTACTGCAATTTCATATTTCTTAACACTAAAACGCCACCACTAATGTTGCGGCTGCACCGCCAATCCCAGCCATGGATTCTCGCCGGCGATCTTACTCGGCGCTGGGCAGCTGCTTTGGTACGGCGCTCTCAGAGTTAACCTGTTTCGAAAACAGAGCAAATTGAACTTTTTTCTTTTTTTGGAAGGAACTGTGAATTTTTGTTTGAAGAAATGAAATTCAAAACCCCACCTATCTTTTCTCTTCTCTAAGAAACGCTGAATCGAAGCTTTACGAGCCATCGGAAGAGCTGCAGAAATGGGAAGATTAATCATCAGAAACGAAAATTAAAACTTCCGGCGATGAAAAATTAAGGAATTCTAGAAATGGGTTTGTTGTTTTTGGAGTTAATTACCACCGGGAACAGGTTGTGGCTGCGAGGGAGGCGGCGGCGGCGGAGGAGTTTGGTTGCAAGTGGAAACAGGGGAAGTGGAGCTCAAAGAATCGGCGGGAGTTCCGACCAAGACGGGTGGGCCGGCAGCGACGGTGGGGATGTTTAATTTCGAGCTCTCTCGACTGGCCAGAAACATAACGTCGCCGACTCTGTCGGCGGGAAAATTGTTGAACACAAAAACTTGGCCGGCGTAGAAAATCGTCATTTGGGATGTTTGAGGCGCCGCCGTAGCAGATTTATAAGCCCTAAAAACAAAATATTAATTCCATCAAACAATTTTAAAAACAAAAAATGAACAAAACACGGTGGAGAACTCAGTTCAATTAATACCTTGAATCGACGTCGTTTGAGTTACCAAATCCAGCCACTTGAGGAAACAAATCCAAAGATTTCCGATTCGCCATTTTTTCCGGCCAGTGGAAGAACTCCGGCACCGACCCTGAAAATTTTCAATTACAATTTCAATTCCTAATTTCTCCCAAATCAAAACAAACCCAGAAAGAGAAAAAAAAAAGAAAAAAAAAAAAAAAAAACCTCACCCGTTCTTCGCCAGAGATTGGTCGAGAAACCCAGATTCAAATCCCTGCAGGAAACCAGCATCGGACCGGCGGGAAGAAACCCAAGCTTCTCCGGCGAGTTCGACGGCGATCTTTGAGATGAAACCTGAGAGAAACCCGAAGAAGTCGACATGGGTTGGAAGAAAAAATAGGAATTAAAGAAGAAATGTTGAAGTTGAAGATGAAAGATTCCGATGAAGGCTTAAGATTTTTTTAATATGTGTGTTATGTTTATAAAGAAGGTGCCGGAGGTGGGTGTGATTTAAAGAAACCTAGAAAAAGAAAAATTAAAAATCAGAATTTATTTTAATATAATATTTGGAAAAATACAAATAATAAAGGCACGAGGAATATGTGGGGTTTTTGCTTGGCGGTTTTTGTATGAAAAGGAAGAGGAATAAATCGTTTGGTGTAGCATTTCCAACACGTGTTCTTTGCGTTCTTTCAAAATCTTTCTATTTTTGCCCTTAAAATGGCATTTTATTTACGAGTTTTTGCCATTGCTTGGTGGGCCTGGGTCCACACGTGTAGTCACATTCTTGAATATTTGAACCACCCAATCCACGTACTTTGTTGATAAGGGCAACTTGTCTGGAGGTCAAATACGTCATTTACCTTTTCATTCAGATGCTTCTGGATTTACATAAACTTCTCCGCGTGTTTAAAATTTACCCTAAAATTACCTTTTCGTCCCTACTTTTTTTCTTTTTTTTTTGGTCTTCGAATATTTAAAACATACAATTTTTCTTTTTATTTTTTTTTTATTTTTAAAAATAAGTTTAAAGGGAATTGGAAGTGAATTTTCTTTTAGTTTTGGTCTCTGAATTTTCATTTATGACGATTTACTTTGAGTATTTTCAATTTTGTAACAATTTAGTCTTTAATTAAAAAAATTCATCAAAATCTGGTGTTAAAAATACTAACACTAATTACACAATATCGACTAAATCATCATAAATTTTAAAGTACAAGGGTTAAATTGTTACACAGTAAAATTTAAGGACTTGTTACAAAATTGAAAATAAATCGTTATATACCAAAGTTAAAAGGACAAAATTGTTTATACGGTAAAAATTTTGAGACTAAAAATAATTTTTAACCTCTTGGTTGGTTTTTATTTTAAATGGTGATGATATTTTAGTTCGAAGGAGAGGGAATGAAAGTACATTAAAAGACTACATCAGGAACTTTTTAAGGAAATTGTCAGAAATAGCATTTTACATTTTCCATGTTTCAGAAATTATATACATATGTGTCTATATATATTTGCTTATTGTCTTAATGGCCAATCGCGGTACATCTTGGCCACGATTGATATTGAGATCAAAATAAAAATTTGACTTCTTTAAATGGTACATCCAATCCATCCAATTTTTTTTTGGCCTTCTCAACGAAATCTTGATTAGAACAAAAATCGAGATTTAATATTATTTTGTATATTTAGTATGTAATCTTTTCCAAATAAATACGTAATCTTACAATTTGAAAGAGATTAAATACAATATTTGGGAAGAATTACCGATTACGTGGTATTGAAACAGGGAAATCAAAAAGACTATCGAAGAGAAACTGGAATTGAATTGGGGATTTGAATCAGGAAAAAAAATTGTAAAAAATTACATATAAAATGTTTGTAAAGATTAAGATTTGGGGAAGACGAACGTTATAATGTTAAGTCCCGATCGTCATTGCTCAAGAAAGTACAAACAAAATTAATGGTTCAGAGGTGCCATTAATGACTTAAAAAAGCTAATTTATTGTTTTGGTCTTAAATTCAACTTAGATGCACCAAAACGAGGCATTACAACAATAACAAAAAAAAAAAAAGAGTGTTATTTGTGAAAGGTAGAAAATTTTGAGTGTTATCTCTTACAATTACTTAATTTTTTACATATATTCTTAAAAACTTGAAAACTAAACATATATAGTAAAAATAATTAGAAAAATATTGTAGTTTGGAAACCATTTAGGAAAATATGGTAGTTGGGAGGAGAGAGAAGATTGAAAAGTGAAAAAGGCAAAGGTCTAGACCTCAACCCTCGACCAACGCGAGCCTTCGACCAACGCAAGGAGGCCTCAACTTTCGACCAACGCAAGACCTACTACCAACGCATGGAGATTCCGCCGCACGTCCCGTCGTCGCATGTCCCGTCGTGTCGCCGCAGAGAATCCACCGCAGGTCTCGTCACGTCGTCGCAGAGATTCCCTGCCGCTGTTGCCGCTGAGCCCGTGACTTATGGTCGAGGGTTCAACCCTCGACCAAGTGTCTTTAAATGCCTCTCTTCCTCCCACTATTTCTTCTTCCAATTCCTTGCTTCTCCTCCTTCCGAATCCGAGCAGTTTCCACTATTTCCTCTCATTTTCTCAACTTCTCACAAATCCGAACAATTCCCGCGCCGACCTCTTCTTCCTCTCATTTTCCCACTATCTATCGAAATACTCTTTTTTTCCAAATTTACAAGGTTTATAAATTTGATTTATGAAATATATATATTTTTTTAAGATAATATAAATTTTTTTCTCTATTCTCATGCTATTTTTTTTTTACAGTACTTGTTGCTATTTGGAAAGCAGAGATCTATCGTTGTCACTTCGAGAAAGAAAAAAAAAGTAAACCATTATTGAATTTGTAAGTTACCATTTCATTTTCTGATATACTAGACATACCATTTTAAGCTAAATTTGTCATTTTAATGTTTGTATTTGTTTTGTTAATAGTGTTTGAATTGAATAATATTTATATATTGATGTTATGAGTTTTTATAACTTAATGTTCTTGTTTATATTATATTAGATTTATCATATTAATATTATATTAGATCTACTATATTAATTTTTTTAAAAAAAATAATATTGATTTTTAGAAGAAATAATATTGATTTTTATTAAAATAAATAATATTAGTTTTAGAATTTTTTAAAAATAATGTTACCTTTTAATGTTCTTTTTATTTTTTAAATTTAGTATTACAGTAAATTCTAATTTTTTAGTACAAATTTATATTTTCGTTGCATTTTAGATATTACTAGATTTTTTTAATATTAGAGTTTTTAGTTAAATAATTAGTGATGTATATTGTTGTTTTCTTTTTTCAGAAAATGGCAGACAAGTGTTTGGGATTTATGTTGTTTACAAATGGTCATATGATTGATGGTGTTGATGGAGTTGAATATGACCAGCCAGCATATGGGGGTTTTAGCATGAATGTGAATAGTGGACTTGTTTTTGAACAATTTGTTGAAATGATTGGGCTATACTTGGTGTAGATATGAGATCAAACCACTTAGAAATAATATACAGATATCGTAATCTAACACCATTAGGATCTGTAAAGTATATGCCATTCCCCATTCATAACGAACAAGCAATGAATCTGATGTTTTCAATTGCAATGCCACTCCCGAACCTAGTGCATTTATATGTTAATGTGAATAGGGTAGGCTTGAATATAGACTTGAATGCACAATCGTTAAGTCAGTTTGAAGACTTGAATCAATGTATTGATCCTGATCCTGAATCAGCTGCACCACCCTATGACGATGAAAATATGGTAGTTGGTAATCAATATAGGGATTTTAGAACAGAAACAGATGATGAATTCTAGGAGTTGGATTTCGATGGTCGTGAATATGAAATGCCGTCAGATACATTCGCTAATCTTAACATGAATATAATAGATAGCGTTAGAGAACATGACCCAGTTGTAGCCCCGGTAGTCGTTGACAATACCCAATTATATAAGAGTATGATTTTTCAAAACAAAGAAATGTTACAACATTTGGTCAAGTGTTCTGCTATCAAGTGTCACCCACCATATGAGGTCGTGGAATCAACACCGAATATTTGGGCAATTCGGTGTAAGAAATGGGAGGATGGTTGCAAGTGGCGACTTCGTGCAGCGAAGAAAAAATCTCACAATTTGTTCAAGATTACTAAGTATGTTGACCAACATACATGTTTTTACTCAGAGCTTAGCCAAACTCATGGGCAATTAGATTCTTCAATGATTGCACTGGAGTTTTGTGAAGCTGTGAGGGAAAAACCGTCCATCAGTGTGGCACAACTACAATCTGACATCAAAACAAAATGGGGATACCATATTCCTTACCACAGAGTATGGGAGGGTAAACAAAAGGCATTGGCCAGAGTTTTTGGTGATTGGGATGACTCATACAAATTGTTGCACAGGTGGTTGTATATGGTCAAGCATACAAATCCCGGCACATGAGTGGAGTGGAGAATAAAGAGCACACCTACTGAAAGACATGCCATTTTTACTTCTGTATTTTGGGCATTTGGTCCTTGTATAGAAGCATTTAATAGATGTCGGCCGATTACTCAAATAGACGGTACTCACTTGTATGAAAAATATCGAGGAAAGTTGCTAATTGCTACATCAGTTGATTCGAATGGACATCTTCTTCCTCTTGCATTTGCCGTTGTAGATGAGGAGTCTGCTAACACGTGAGGATGGTTATTAAAACACCTCAAAGAAATTGTTATGCATGAAGAGGTGTGCTTGATTTCGGATTGGCATGGTGGCATCATCTCGGCAGTGAACAATCCAGAAAATGGTTGGACAGGGCCAAAATGTTACCATAGATTCTGCTTACGCCATATTGTAAGTAATTTTAATAAAACATTCAAGTTCAATACATTAAAAAATTTTGTATATCGTGCTGGATGTCAGTTCCAAGTTTGCAAGTTTAATAAAGCAGTGGAAGACATCAAGCGAATAAATAGGAGTTGTATGAGTTTTTTTGACAACATTGGTATTGAGCAATGGACTCAAGTGGACGATGGAGGGTTTAGGTACGGGTGGATGACGACGAATCTATCAGAGTGCATCAATGGAGTCCTCAAAGGAGCTCGAATATTGTCGATAAATGCTCTTGCTCAAATAACATTCTACAAATGTGTAAATTATTTTGAGAAAAGAATAGAAGAAATAATAGCTGCCTTGGAGCGTCGAGATAAATACACCCGGTAATAATTTTCTTTTCAATAATCAACAATTTGTTCCAAATATTTTTATAATACTGAGTGAGTAAATATTCAGGTATGTACACGAAAAAAATCTCAAAATGGGCTGCAAGATCCAGTAAACATGAAGTCCAATCACATGATCGATATGAAGGTGTATTTCATGTGAAAACCGGACGTCATAGCCTCAATTCTAAAGGAGGAAATATTCAAATATTGAAGCTAAGTGATTCTGAACGGTACTGTTCATGTAACAAGTGGCAAGCATTTGGCATTCCATGTTCGCATTTTATGGCAGTTTGCTCACGATCTAACATGAACTATGAAGATTTCATTGAGGACTACTATAAAATGTCGACATACACTGCATGCTACTCTCCTCAATTTCAACCTGTACTGCATGAAAATTAATGAATCACACCTCCTAATATGCCTATTTTACATGCCGATCCAACATTATTGAGAAAACCTGGTAGACCAAAGAGTTCACAATATCATAATAAGATGGACTGGACAGCACCAAGTTCTCAAGTACATTGCGGATTTTGTAATCAGTTAGGTCATAATCGAAGGAAATGTCCTTCGTTACGAAGACAGGCACCAGACAGTTAGAGATTTTTTTCGTTAACATTTCTATCATGTAACCAATGTTTTAATAATAAAATTAATATTTTTATCATGTGCTCTCACTATATCACTCTCTCTCGCTTTTAAGTCCTAATTTATTTGTATGCTTTACACGATAAATATATAATTTGTTTTCTTCTAGATCATGACTTTAAACCCAAGACCAATTGATCCCGATATTTTATACGATCAATCTGTTCATCGATCAACAAATGTATGGCAAAATCGGACTACAGGCGAGATGTGCTGTAGACGGCGTGAGAGGGTTGTTTATCGTACCATCCCACTTCATCGTCGCATACTACCACTTCTGCGTGCATCAGGCTTTTATGGGGTTGCCAGATTAGGATTTTAGATTGGCACCTCATCACTGCACTTGTTGAGAGATGGAGGCCAAAGACCCATACATTTCATGTGCCTACTGGAGAAGTCACTATCACGCTCCAAAACACAGAAATATTATTTGTGCTACCTGTTGATGGCGAGCCTGTTACCAGGGTAATGCATGACGATTGGCTGCATATTTGTCAGATGCTACTCGGTGTGACCCCACCTGCAAATAAAATTAGGGAATCAAGGTTGAGTCTAACATGGCAAGGGATACAATTTCTAAGACTTGATGATGATGCAGACAAAAAATCTGTCACGAGATACGCAAGAGCATACATACTGCAGATGATGGGCGGAAGTCTGTTTTCTGATAAATCAAGTCACTTCGTGCACCTAATGTTCCATCCACTTTTAGCCAATATCCATGAGGCGGGACGGTATTCTTGGGGTGGAGCGTGTTTGGCATGGCTGTATAGACAGCTATGTAAGGTAACAAAACCTGATGTTCGTGAAATCGCTGGGCCTCTGATATTGCTACAAATATGGGCTTGGGAACGATTTCCAACAATAGCTCCACAACTTCGACATGTTAACGATCATCAATTAGCAGAACGAGCATACGGTTCTTGGTATGTCATTTTAATTTAATTTAGCTAATATTTTTTGTGACTAATATAGTTAATTTTAAACCTAAAGTATTAATTTAATAATATAGGTGGAGAGACCAATTTTGTGTAACTAGGTCAGCCACACATGTAGTGAGTCAATATAGATATATGTTTGATCTGCTTCAACCTGACCAGGTATGTGAATACTAAACCCAAATGAATTTTTTATACATATTTTTTTATATACTTGTATTTAAAACTTTTTAATGTAATATGTTATGTTTTAGATTATTTGGGAGCCTTACAAAGCTGTTATGGATACTTTGCCTAATTTTTGTACGAGCAGTCAAGACATATGACGGACGATGAGCCATTCATATATTTTCACATTGGTGAGTGGCATCTTCCTGACAGGGTAATCCGACAGTTTAGTTTCAAACAGAACGTTCCATCAGAGTGCAATACTAAACCCCTACTACATGACATTGACCTGAGAACTGTAGATTGGTTTGAAAAAGTTGCACATTTGGTAGTGCGATGGCACTATCGTAGAAGGTTTATTGCAGTCGGCGTTTCACTTAGGCAATTCGATAGGGATGCAACTCAAGATTATATCCTTTGGTATAATAATATTACGAGACGCTACATTACTCGTCCGAGAGCGGCTTTGGGTCATTTGGTATATAACCAAATATTGTTTAATTATTTTTTATTTAAATTTTATTTGAAATATTATCTAATTGTTTTGTAATTGACAGAGATCGAGCAATAGTAGTATTCGTGATGTTGCAAATGATCCAGATCAAGTATTTACTACATGTACGATATACCTATTGTACCTTTACCAATTCCTAGGCATAGGAGACGTACTCGAGCAGAAGAAGATGAGTTTGATACGGTTGACCATAATGTGGAAGAATTGCCTCCTATGATGCAGACGCAAACGCAGAGCCAGACTGGTTATGCTAGTCTGATGATGATGCAACCAGCTTTTGGTTCTGGATATTATGATTCAGAAGTCGGGTCATCGTCTTCAAACATGCATGCACATGAACACGACGTCTATGAAGCGCCTGCAAAGGTACCAGAGCAACCAAATCCACCAGAGCAACCTAGAGTGCAAAGTCGACGACGCCAACCAGCTCAAAATCGGCGACGTCCGTCTTGTGGGACACATTGAATTTTTTTATTATTACTAATTTTAGTTGAAAAAATAATAAATTATTGTATTAATATTGACACTTTAATTTTATATTGGTTGGTTAGTGATAAAATATATGTTTGTTATTATAACGGTTTTTAAAAGAATGTTAGTTAAAATAATATTATTAAAGTATAATTCTAAATAATTTATAAAATTACAATATTTTTTAAAATTTATTAAAGTATAACTCTAAATAATTTATAAAACTATAATATTTTTTAAAATTTATTAAAGTATAACTCTAAATAATTTATAAAACTATAATATTTTTTAAAATTTATTAAAGTATAACTCTAAATAATTTATAAAACTATAATATTTTTTAAAATTTATTAAAGTATAACTCTAAATAATTTATAAAACTATAATATTTTTTAAAATTTATTAAAGTATAACTCTAAATAATTTATAAAACTATAATATTTTTTAAAATTTATTAAAGTATAACTCTAAATAATTTATAAAACTATAATATTTTTTAAAATTTTTCGAAGTCAGGAGATGAAAGAAGTAAAAATGGAAAGTGGAGTAAAAAATAATTTTTTAAAATATATATATATATAAAAACCCTCGACCAAGCAAATGGAAAAAAAAAAAAAAAAAAGGAAAGAAGGTCGAGGGTTCAACCCTCGACCAAGCCAAGTACCACACCCCAACCAAACACCATTCCCCAAATATCAACTCCCAATAAAACTACAATATTTTCATAAATATTTCAAAAACTACAATATTTTCCTAAATAATTTATAAAACCACAATATATTTTTAAATTTTCCTTTTAAAAACTCATGGATCAAATACCTCCCTTTTTCATAATTTTGAGACTAAAAAGGTAATTTTCTATAAATGTTAAAATTACCTATCTTAATTTAGCATGTATACTTTCAAATGTTAAAATTTAGTCATCGTAGTTTTAATTAATATAAAAATTAATTTTATTCCCTTTTTATCCAAATTCGTTAAAAAAAAATTATAATAAATTTGATTTTGAAAAATTTAACACAAAAAATAAAAATTAGCTATTAATTTTAAAATTTATTAAAAAATACATTATCTAAATTTAAACATTTGTAATTACGTGGATTAAAATATATAAATGCAATTTGTACAACTCCAGGTGCCAACCATATAAATAAAATATCTCATAGGGTTGTTTGTTTCGCGGGTATTTAAGATCCCCACGAAGTGGGCATCTAGGGGCCCGTTTAGTAACGTTCCTATTTTCTGTTTATTGTTTCTCGTTTCTTGTTTCTTATTTTCTAAAAATTAGAAATAGGAATATGTTTGTAACTATTTTCCGTCTCTTGTTTCTTGAAGAACAAAAAAGTAGAAACAGAAATATGTTTGGTAACTATTTTCTTTTCTTGTTCCTTGAAGGAAAAAAAAAAGAGAAATAATAATCTTTTCTTGTTTTTTATATTATTTTCCCGAACATTTTTCCTTATTTTATAGTTTAAAAATAATTTAGTGAGGTAAAATAAAAATATATAACATAGATTAAAAATATAAAAATAATAATTATAAAAAATTTTCATTGTTACAAATAAGTCTCAATCCAAAATTAATAACAACAACACTATTATTATTTCTATCTTTCAAATATTGCTCAAATTTGATATGCAACATTATTTTTCAATTGAGTCATTTGTTATAAATGATGCTGTCTCAAATTTAACTCAATTATATTGTTATGTAAATGTCATGGTTGTAAAATATTAAATTGAAGCTAAATTAATGTCTTAGTAAACAAATTCATATATTGTAAAATTCCTTAGTGAGAGAAGTCTATCTCGATCAATCGCTGATAGACAGTGGAATTTTATATTTGTAAATAGTTTTATATTTTTTTCCATGATAAATACAACTATGTTTTCATTGATAGAAGTCTATCTCAGTTTATCGTTAATAGATAATTATTTTTTAAAAAGAAATTTGGCTCATTTTACTATATTTGAAAACGACCCCAATATTTAGATATACATATTTAAAGTTTTAAATTTGAAAATCAAAATAATATGTAAATCAAAATATTGAAAATTTAAATTATATAAATATAAAAAAATAATAAAGAAAAGAAATACATGTAAAAGAAATATAGCGAAATTTAAATAAAAGAAAGAAAGAAATATCAAAAGAAAAAAAAAAAAAAAGGAAAAAAGACACGGAGAAACAAAAAAAAAAAAATTGAAATCGATATACCTTGAACCGGAAGAAACCCGGGAAACGGTTGATTTTTAATGAAAATGTGAAACTGTTTATGTAAAATAGAGATGAAGTTAGGCTCAAATTTTTATTTTAGAAATAAGTAACAGGAACGGTTATCGAACAATTCATTTTTCAAAAGAAATGAGAAACACAAACAAAAATATTAAGACCCGTTTGATAACATTCCTACTTCTTGTTCTTTGTTTTTTGTTTCTTCTTTTTTTTAGAACAAAAAACAAAACTATGTTTGATAACTATTCATACTTCTTAAAAAAAAAGAAGCAGAAACAAAAATTTATTTAATAACTATTTCTTATTTTTTGTTTTTTTTTTAATAATATAATATATAAAAAAAAAAAAAGATATGTCATACATTAAACATCAAAATGATATTATCAAAAGTTTATGTCATCTTACAGAAATAAGTCTCAAAGACAACTAAATATAATAACCAAGTTGTATCATATCTTTCATATGTTGCCCAAATTTGACCGGCATTATCATCTCTAACTCAAGTCATTTGTCTTAAATGATGTCAAATCAAATCCAACTTAATTATATAATTATGTACATGTCGTGGTTGTAAAATATTAAAGTTGAGCTAAATGAATCTCTTAGTTAGCAAAATTTATTTATTGTAAAGTTCTACTCGGTTTCAGATATACTAAAAGTATTAAAATTAAAATAATATATGAACACCATATTGAAAAGTTTTAAAATTTAAAATTAAAATTAAATATAAATATAACATAATTATTTTTGTAAGTAGCAAAATTAATAAATGATAAATAAAATATAAAAGATGGGATCAAATATAAAATTAAAAAAAAAGGTGTCCATCTTGAAAATTGAAAATTGAAATGTAAAAAATTAATATACATATTGAAAATTAAAATAATATATAAATTTAAATATTGAAAAATTTTAAAATTCAAAATTAAAATAAAATATAAATATTGGAGAATTATTTTTGTAAATAACAAATGTAATAAAGAAAAACCAAAAATTAAAAAAAAATGTAATGAAAAAAACAAATTCTTCAAAAAGCAAAAAATACTTCAACTCATAATAGAAGGAATTACTTGCTATGGGCGCTTGATACCAATAAACCAAAAGTTGACCATGGTTACTTAAGGGAACGATAAAACAGAAATAGAAACAAGAACATGAGAAACTATTTTTTTTGTTGTTTCTCAATTTTTGTCCATTTTCTGAAAATATTTCTTAAAATTTAGAAAAAAGAAATGAGAACAGTTATCAAACAAGTTTGTTAGTTAAAAAATGAAAAACACAAATAAAAAATAGGAAACAAGAACGTTATCAACAGGAAACAGGAAAATGTTACTTAGATTATTGTGTTTTTTTTTTTTCACGGTAATATAAAATACATTGACATCTAAATATTTCCAAGCATTTTAGAATGCCCTTATTAGTTCCGAAGATTTCTCAATAATATTTATTGACTTAGAATAATAACGGCAAACTTGTCATTGACTTAGAACGGTGGTCTATAATGTGAGTTATCCATAAATAAGTATTAAATTCGCCAAAAGGGTTGATTGCAACCATTAAAAAATAGGGGATAATTGCTCAAACTGAAAGTTCGTAACAAACCTCGTAATTCAGAGTGATTTATGCAATTTTCTCTAATAATTTTTATTAAAAAAATAAAATAAAATAAGTGATGATTGAAGTTTAGAAGAAACGTGTGGCTCTTACTCAGTATGTACACTTTGAGCCATAATGATCGGATCTCAATTAGAATTAGTGAAGCATTAAAGATGACTTGAAATAATTGGAAGGGCTTTTATGAAAAATAACTTCATTTAAAATCAAACTACATTATTTATTTATTTATTAATTATTATTGTTATTATTATTATTTGACAATATATATAATAGGAAAATCAAACTCTAACTAAGAAATCATTGGTACAAGTTATATATACTCACTTGTCACATTAGTTTATGTATAACACATGGTCAAGCATATTAATTATGTTGAAGCATCGAAAGTATATTTTAAACTGATATTTTAAAAATATATTAACTAAAATGATATTTAGAAGTGTAAATTAGATCCCTCGACTTTGACTTTCTTAATTATCTCTTTTTTTTTTTCCCTCTCTTTTCTTTGGTACTCTCTTGATCTCCTTTTTGTTTACTATTTGAAATTTTTTTATCTAAAAAAAACTAATAAAGCAATAAGAAAAAAAAAGATAATAATAGAAGCAACAAGGAATTTTAAGACTTAAATGTTTTAACAATGGTGTACGTTAGTAGTTGAGTGTGTTATTAGCCAAAGACATTTTTTGATTTTTGCTTTTTATTGTTTGATATTTTTAACCAGATTTTGATTTTAAAATTTGGTGGGATTTCATGTTTTTAACTTAAAGTTTTGATTTTTATTTTGTTTGTTGATAATATTGGTGTAAGAATTAGAAAAATAGAAGAAAAATGAGAGTAGTTGTAAATAAAAATGAATGAAGATATCTATATAATTTGTTTTAAAATTGGTTCTTTTCAAACTCAAGAAAACTTCAAACAAATTGATCACTATATTAATGGTATGAGCATTTTTAAACTTTATTTTTTGGAAATCTTAGAGTTATTTTTGCAATGAGATATAAGTTTTCTATGCACATAGTAAAAGTAAGGATTTTTCTTTTTTTCTTTTTTTTTTAGTTTAAAGATATTTTTTAAACTTTTGAAAGTTCAGAAATATTTTTTAAACAAAACAATTTCTATCCAAAAACTAACGGTAAAGGTATTTATAAATTCTTTTGAAAGTCCACGAATATTTTTGATATAAAAACCAATGTTCAAAAGCAATTTTTATAATTTTAGTTAATACAAAAACCAAGGTTCAAAGGCAGTTTTTATAATTAAGCTTATTAACTAAAATGAAACGAAACTCAAACTATTAGACCAAATTGATATTTTCATCTTCAAATATTCGTGGACATTTACTCGTTTTTTACACGGCAATTGGCGGAATTATTATTATTATTATTATTATTATTATTATTATTATTATTATTATTATTATTATAAACATTACTTTTTTTAGCATGATTATTATTGATAAACATTACTTTTTTTAGCATGATTATTATTGATATTGCTACTTTTATAAGTCACGATCTGAATCAAGAAAGTTTAATTTAATAGGAAAGAACAATGTGAAAATTGCCTTTATAAATCCATCCAACTTTGGTATCAACATCCTTTCTCAGCCCCACCACCCCCAAACTCTGCTGCCTCCAAGTTGAATAGCAAGGCCATAACCATTCACAGGATACCCGAAACCGTCAAACCGACTGATTTCAACCCAAACAGATGAACAGTTTTGGTCGGTTTAAGCGGCTTTTCCCCCCCATTTTTTGGGTTTTTTCTTGCACCAAGAAGAAACAGAAACAGAATCAAAAGAGAGACACAAAACAACTCAGAAATCCAAACCTTCCTCGTTTGCTTTCCTCTAGTAAAAGGGTTTTTTTTTTTCTTCTTTTTTTATGTACAACTCCAGCAAACAAAATTGTAATCCTAGTCATAAAATAGACATTGTAGAACGTTTAACTGGTGGGAAAAACAAGAAAGAAGCAGTATTCAGTGCTTTAATCAAATGAGCTAGCTACTCAAAAGTCGTAATCGATATCGGTTGCATTTTGGGAGGCAGAGTGTTTAATTAGTCGTTCCTGCTCATCGTAACGGTCGAGGTTGTCACAAGGAGCAGGGAAGATGGTTCCTATCACTCGCCCGTGAACAAATGCACATTGGAATATATGTTTCTTCTTGTATGTTATCCCAACTGACATATCCCTGAATGTCACGTTTCTCACTGGAATGTCTTCGCTACCGTGCATTCGGACGGGTACACGAACTCCCTGTCCGTGGATGCTTGTGAAGCTTATGTCCTTCAGCACTGGAACTGCCTTTGGATCATATCCTTCGTCTGGATGTTCATTGTAGTCTGTCTTTATGACAATCCCAACACGAACAGTATCGAGGGTCAGATTACGATAAGTAATGTTTTGCACGTATCCTCCTCTTCCTGGAGCAGTCTTGATCCGAACACCACGCCTAGAGTTCCAAATCAAAACGTTCTCCACAGTAATGCCCGATACGCCACCAGACATCTCACTACCAATTGATATACCAGCACTGAGGAATTTCCATCAAAATAACAAGTCAGTTACCATCTAGAATGAAAAGCAACACATGAATGCATTCAGTATGTATATTTTATCCCACGAACATGCGCGAGATACTTACCTAACCATAGATTGAAGAACGACGTTTCGGATTCGTATGTTTTTGGAGGGTTGTCCGTAAGCAATGCCATACTGATCCCAACCACTCTTGATCGCAATGCCATCGTCTCCCACACTTATGTAACAATCCTCAATCAGCATATCTTCACATGAATCTGTTTGTGGCAATATAAAGAATAAGGCAAGCCCTTATCAAATGAGAATATATCAAGTTGCATACATCTAAATGTATATAATATATTAGAATATTGAAGTTGATCTTTTAAGGGATGACTTGTTAACATAAGCACTGATTAAAACCCAGTGCAATCTAAGTTTAACAGCAATTTAAAGTTAAGTTGCAAATCAGAACGAATTAAACTCGACCTCGACTTGTCAATCATCCCACCTCCTAAAACCTCAATAATTATTCAGATCATTAAGCCAGTGCCACCAGTTTTAGACAACTGAGTTTCAGCTTCATTTTCTACATACAAAGTTATCCTATGGGGAAAGCTGAAATGGTCTTTGCTTTCTTAACTTGAGGTATCTAATATCCATCTCATACAAAAACAAAAACTGATGCAATTTATCGATGTCAGCTCGAGGAACAGCTTAACCTACTCTATGTACAAGATACAGCAGTAAGCATCCACTTGGACAATGAAATAAACAAAGCATTGAAGTTTACCAGGATCTATTCCATCTGTGTTTGGTGCATCATGTACAGGAGCCAAGATCGTTACATTCCGGATAGTTACATTCTTACAGTCGTATGGATGAAGTGTCCAAAAAGGAGAGTCGCGCAAAGTTATATTGCTGATCACAATATCCCTTGACCACATGATCTGCATGAGTGGGCCCCTTGTGTGGTTAAGAAGCTTCTGGCGATATTTTTTCCACCATGTTTGCCCCTGTCCGTTTATGGTACCATTATGCCCTGTAAGTCATGACATATGCACGATCAGAAGTCGCAAATTAAACATTAGGCCTTTTCGGGGTCGATGGTTATGTTGTCTTTTAGTTCATAGTACACAAATTTCTGTTTGGAAAGCATGTCCGTGTCTGACACCTATCGAACACTTGGACACTCCTACACTTGTTGGACATGTCTTGAATACTTGTTAGTACAATATACAAATTCAATAAGTACAAAACAAACACATAGTATAGGGCACAAATGATATATTTTGAGAGCAAAATAGGTCAAACTCATTTCTTAGCATATAAATGCATGAACTTATTTTGTCTCCTCAAGTTTAGTCTTGAATAAATGTATGCAGATTGCAAACGAAATTAATATATTTATCCTTTGTCTCCTCAAGTTAAAAGATAAAAATTTTGATGCTACATTTATCAAGTCATTATGGATTTCGAGGGTAATTGGTTGCTTTTTTTTTGGGGGGGGGGGGGG
>QLSR01000224.1:2947391-3085239 GCA_031780015.1 Citrullus colocynthis
AAAAAAAAAAAACCTTTTACATGTATGGTCTCCTCAATGAAATCTACAAAATAAGAAAATAAATTGACACCCAATTCTTTATCAAAATTTAAAATTTAGAAAGTTATTGTGATTTAAAGTCAATCAAATTGTGTTGAGTGGTTTGTAAACTAATTCATACCCCTAATTAAGATATTTTTTAAAAATCATGCCATAAGTAAAAAAATAAAAAAAAAATAAGTAAATTTTATTTTAATGTGGATAATAAGTGGAAAGGAACTTTATTCTCAGTTGGAAATATGTATCTTTCAAAAGGTAAAACTTGCATTTCATTTAGTTGAAATTAATATAATAGGCCAAAATGACCAAGAAACATTCAAATCCCTTTTACCACAATAAAAAATTAGAAAAAAGAACAAAACAAAACAAAAGGTCATTTTCTCAAAATCAAGTTGTTTTGTTGTTATTAATATTATTGAGGTTAAAATATATTTTTTTTTTTCTAGTTTGATATTTGTTCAATTTTAGTCATGGTACTTTCAAATATCTATGTTTAGTTTACGTACTTTTAATAAATCCTAAATTTAATCCTTAAAAGTTAATTTTTATCGAAATTGGCTACATAATAATAATAATTTTCATACAATAAAATATACAATATGAATATGCGGGGCAATCACGAATATAGCAATCAAGTTCAAAATATTTGCATATATAGCACATTGTAAAAAAAATTACAAGTATAGCAAATTTTAGATTTTACTTTCAAAGTCTATCAATGATATAGCATATTAATAAGAGGGTCTCAGCTATCAATGATAGAGTCTATCATCGATAGATTTTGCTATATTTGCAATTTTTAAAAAAATGTTGCTATACACTTCATTATTATCCTTAAAAGTGCAATCCAATGCAACTACCTTGAATATGTTTCTAAAATTTATAGCGGATATAGGCTAAAAAAATTCTTTTTTTCCTTCAGAATAAATCAAACAATAAACTCCAGTAATAGAGACTAAATTTAAGAATTATTGAGGGTACAATGACTAAAATTGGACATTTGAAAGTTTATGGACTAAAATTGATCAAGTATCAAAGTAGAAGAACCAAAAATAGTATTTAAACATATTATTAATATAGTGTTTAAATACTCTTTGTTCCCTGTACTTTTAGTTTTGGTTCATTATGGTATTTGTATTTTCAAAATGTTCACGTTGGTACTTACACCTTCAAAATATTTATTTTGGTTCTTATACTTCAACTTTGGTTCAATTTGTTCCTTGAACTTTATAAAAGTGACTATTTTTCCCTCTATTTTCATTTTTACTTCATTTTTAAGGGATGAAAATTGTCATTTTTTTAAAAAGTTCAAGGATCAAATTGAATGAAAATTGAAAGTATAAGGACCAAAATAAACGTTTTGAGAGTGCAGGTTCCATAATGAACAAAAGTTGAAAGTATAGAGACCATCCAAAGATAAAAGCATGTAGACCATATTTAGGCATTGCTTCAAGGTAGCACTCTATTTGCGTATTTATCCGTTTTTAAATTGGATGTTTTCTATAAGAGTACAATCAACTAAAATTTTGACTTAAAGGTTATTTTGAGCTTTGGTTTATTTTGATTCCTCATCATGTTTATTTTGTTGTACTTTTAAACTTCGTTCATTTTTGTCTTTATACTATGAAAATGTTCATTTTAGTTATTATATTTTTAAAAAATGACCATTTTTGTTCCTTTATTTTTATTTTTATTTTATTTGTAAGAGGTCAAAAGCATTATTTTTTAAAAATACAAGAACCAAAATTAAAAGTGTGCGTATATATACATGTATAAAGTTAGAAGTATAGAAACCAAAACCAACTTTTAAAGTATAGAAACTAAAATGAATCAACTATGCAAAGTATACGAACTATATAGAATTTAAACCTTAAATTTTCAAGTTTGACCAAAAAAAATTAGTGATAGATTTTTAGCATTAAAAAATGTCAATGCAACTTATATTGAATCTAAATTAATTCGAGATCTAAAAACGGTTTTCTACTTCCTTCAAAAAGAGATTTTTTGTATCTTTGTAATACACACAAAAACCCTAGTCGTTCATCCTCTTTGTTATTCATTTTTCTTCACATTTCTGAGCTGCTTTTCTAACTGATTCCAATTCGTCCTCTAACGATTGCATGTTAGAGTATGGGTGTTGTGTGAACTTTGAGGAGCAACCGGCTTCTTGCAATATAGCATCGAGGTCGCATCGTTCTTGCTTTCAAGGCAGTGGGTCTATCCACAACATAACAATCTTCATCTAATTTT
Organism: Citrullus colocynthis; assembly: GCA_031780015.1. NCBI lineage: Eukaryota > Viridiplantae > Streptophyta > Magnoliopsida > Cucurbitales > Cucurbitaceae > Citrullus > Citrullus colocynthis. Next base: position 2,949,681 of record QLSR01000224.1, read on the forward strand.
ATAATAGATAATTAGATGATTGAATTTAACTAATTAAGTTAGTGGCGGTGAAATTACATCAACTTCAAATATTTTTTATTAAATAAAGATTGGGACATGAGAGCTACTACGGTAGGTAAGACTAAAGAGTGTTCTAAACTACTTTTTGAAATGGATGATAGGTTTTTTTTAAAAAAAATAAGTTACTTTATTCGGTAATATTATTTAGAAATTGTAAGTTATTGTAACTACAACGTTTAATTTGGGTATAATGATTTTTCTAAAATAATAAATAAATAAAATAAAAATAAAAATAGTTGGACTTGTATGCCATATTTTGCCCAAATGGCTTTAATTAAAATATCTACTCAACAAGAATTTAATGACAACCTAATAACACTCATTTTTAATAACATTTTAGTCTCTCTACTTTAAAACTTTGTTCAATTTTAATTTACGTACTTTCAAATATATGATATTAGTTTCTAAATTTTCAATAAATTTTAGGTTTAGTCTCCATGATTAATTTTTGTCAAAATTAATTAAATAATAATAATATGTTTTGAAATTTTATAATAAAGAGTAATAAATAACATTAAATTTAAGATTTATTAAAAATCCAATTATTAAAATAGAACATCTAGAGATTAAATTTAAGATTTATTAAAAATCCAATGACTAAAATAGAACATCTAAAAATAAAGAAAGTAAGATTAAACAAACTCCCAAGTATTAGGTATAACGGTGTTTTAATTTTTTTTCTCTTTCTTTTTTTAAGGAATCAAAGAGTAATTCTTAATTGAGAGGCATTTCTTAAATTTCAGTGCATTTATGGTTTGAGTCATCCTTATGCAATACATACATTCTTAATAATAATAATAACAAAAAAAAATTTTAAGTCTTACCTCTATATAGACATCTAAAAGTTGTCAATTTGACTTTATAACCCAATTCATTTGGCTATTGATGTTGTCAACTTAGCTTTTGTTTATTAAATTCACCTCTATTTCTTAATCCTTCAAGTTCATACGTGAAAATTCAGTCCCAAAATTGGATGCCCAATTAACTAGTAAATATATCCAAAAGTAAGAAAATTGTTTATAGTAAAAACTATAAATTGGATTTGAAATTTTTTGTAGTGGAATAGTTAAAGATTCATAATACATTCGAAAAATAGACATGGAAACCAATGACTAAGATTGAATTTCGAAGATTGGGAACGTTTAGCAAAATCAGAAATACAAGTGATCGTAAAATAATTATGTTTTTTATGATTAAATCCACTAAAATCATTTCTCGTTTGAGCAGGCAATTTTTAATAAAATTTAGTTTTTAATTTTATCATTTAAAATTAAGATATCTAATTAATATGCTAATTTAGTTTGCACTCATCTGCTTCAATTCAGCCTAAGATTGAACTGATGTTAAAAAAAAATTGGCAAATGTTTTTTAAATTATAGTAAAAATGAAAACGGAACATCCCCCAAACAAATCGACAAGGTAATAAATTGAGGCATCCCTGGGTATGGATTAACCCTAGTTAAACTTACAAAAACATTGATTGAAATCTAATATATTTGTAGAAAGTTTCATATTGACTATTGTTTCATAAAAAAGCAAATATTATTTTAAAATGGATAAAATTATTGAAACTGAAAACTGGAGGGGTGCGCCAGGCCCAAGCAGTAGTGCAACGCATGGGCGACGCTCGAGAGCCCCGATAGCAAGCTATCGCGGTGGGCCCTCCCCCTAAAAAAATAAATTTAATATCATGTGGGCCAATGGCCCACGTATCAGATATTAAACTGATAAGAACAGATACTACACTTGATCTTAGCCAAAAGGCCGAGAAAGGTATGCTTCGATCAGGCATATGCACGCTCCTTTTATACTCATCCTCTTCCTTGCAATTCTAAGTTTAATCGATGTGGGACAATCTTTTGCTTCTATTCATCTTCTCAATACCCATGATCTTTTCGTCGATTTCTAAATAGTATTTTTAAGTAAATAGAAAAATATATGCAAATATTCAAAAGGCTAAAACGTTTGTATTTGATTTTTACCATCTTTTCTATTTTTACGAGGGATCAAAAAACTAAATGTCATCCCAGCTATATATATTTTAGTGATTCTATTCAAATTATAATTTATTTGTGAACTATGGGATGGGTTGATATCGAAATTTGGTATCAATTTAAATTTGTAATTTTCAAGAGGAATTAAATGAACGTACTATACAATCGAAAAAAAATTCGTACCGGTGTGTTGCTTGGCCACCAACAATCTGGCGATCAAATCAATATTCACTTAGAGAGTTAGAAATAATAAAAGCTTGGGATGTATTTTGGCGTCCCTCAAATGTCACAGATCCTTTCAATTATATAGAAATATGTTTCGTAACAGTCATTTGATAATTTACTTACCGAGTCATTAGTTAAATCGTTACGAAATTGTTAGATTTATTTCACTAGTGACTGAAGTATGTGCAAAGGTAGAACACTTGGGCACAATCTTTACCTTTATAGTGTCGGCCTCCTCAAGCTCTATGGTCATCCCTATGTGTCAACTTCCATATTTAAGAATTATGATTGTATGGCAACCCTATGGGTCATCTTCGTACTTAACTAAATAAACTTATGGCTTGATGGTCGACCCTATGGGTCAATCTACATATTTAGCCAAATAAACTTATAGTTTGATGACCAAGGTCGATTTCCAAACATAGCTAAATAAATTTATGGCTTGATGGCTGATCCTATAAAACCAAATAAGTATCCACTTTTTTCACCTACAATAGAATGTAAATTGGGCAAAAAAAAAGAAGAAGAAGAAGAAAACTCTATAGCATAGTCGTTAAATTAATGATTATATATATATATATATATATATTTTTTAAAAAATTCAATCTTACTTTTATGCTCCAACTTTTAACTTTGATCCATTTAGGTCATTGATTTTTTAAAGTGACTATTCTAGACCCTAAACTTTTTAAAATATAATCATTTGTCTGTGCTATATTATTTTTCCATGTAATATTTTAGGTTGCACTATGCTAATCTATTATTTATGTTACTTGAAGTTATGTTCATATATTAACATGCTAGTACACATATTCGAAGCTATATCATCAATTTGTTAAAATTAGAATAAAGTTAAAAACCGAAATAGTTTTTATTTTTAATGCAAAATGAGTGAAAGGAACATGTTGAGGTTAGTCTAAAAATTAAAAGGAAACTTTCATGAACATTTAGAGACCAAAATAGAGATTTTAGAAGTTACCAAAACATAACAAAAGTTCTGCATCAAATCTTTGCTACACTATTGAAATTAGATGATGAAATACTTATGTGACATTCAAAAATTTTCGATCATATCCTTCGTAAATAGAAATAATAATTGATAAATTAATAACGGCAATTAAAATTGAATAACAAAAATGCCACACATGAAAAATAAAAGAAAGCAAATTAAATTTAATTCTCTCTTTATTTGTTAGATTATGAAAAATTGTCACGCCTCTAGCTCTAAACAGTGTTTTGAAAAATCACAATTCTAATTTATCGTTTTTTTTTCAATAATTAGGTCAATTGAGTTTTAAATTTTCATGTAAGAATCAATTGAATTTTCGAAGTGGGAGACACCAAAACGGTTTTAAAACGGTTTTTAAACATTGTAAAACAATTAGTTGATTTAAAAACAAAATTTAATTTGAGTTAGGATGTGTTTGGAATACATTTTTAAATATTTAAATTAAAATATAAATTATTTTGGAAAGAAAATTAAAGTATCTAACAACTATCTAACAACCACTCAAAATAACTATCTAACAACCACTCAAAATATGTTTTGAAGTATATTTGAAATAATTTTTATAAAAAATTTAAATAAAAATATCTTTTGTTTAAACATTTTTTTTCAAGTTAATTCAATCATTCCAAATATATCAAACATGAATTCTTTTTAGTAAAATAATTATTAGTGCACATAGAAAGTATTATATATTATATAATAAGTATGAAATAGGGAATTTCATTAATTAATTAGAAGAGGCATGAGATTTTTTAAGAAGTTAACCTAAAAACTATTGGGCTAAAAAAGCCCAGACCTAATGAATTACAATATTACACGAAAAATTAAGCTCCAAAGCAAAACTTCTCCATTAATTTCTGGTTGTTTCTCTGATCATTTGAAAAAATTGAAAATACACAAAATATTGAAAAATATGGAAATCGTGTGTGCTTCCGAAATCATTTATTTCTCTCATTCCTCTTTAATTACTCCATGTATGATCATGTACATAAAAAAAATTTTGTCGAAACGAAACTAAAATTAAGATAGTATGTGTTTTAAAGCATTTGGAATAACTCCTTATATATTTAAATAAATCTCCTATATTTACATAAAAAGATGAAACACAAATGAGATAAACTTTTAAGTCAAAATTCAAAATCGAAATCTACAAAAAGAGAGGTGAATTTGAAATTATTTGAATTTTGCATTTGGAGGGGTGGGCCAGGCCCAAGCAGTAGTGCAACGCATGAGCGACCCTCGAGAGCCCCAATAGCAAGCTATTGTCATGGGCCCTCCCCACTAGAAAAATGAATTTAATACCATGTGGACCGATGGCCCACGTATCAGATATTAAACTGATAAGAACAGATACTACACTTGATCTTAGCCAAAAGGCCGAGAAAGGTATGATTGTGAAAGCCATATGCATGTCTCTTTTATAGTCTGCCTCTTCCTCCCAATTCTGCAATCTAACCGATGTGGGATTTTGCTTCTCTCATTCTCCTCACCCCAACTTCTATATTCATCTTCATCCTCTAAATTCCCTCTCCGTCATCCCCCCCCCCCCCTATTTTTTTCTAAATTATGCATTATTGTTTTTCTTTTTTTCTCTTTCTTACAAATGTACTCCGACAACAGTTTGATCAGTAGGAGAATCCAACTACAAGTTTTGATACGTAGATGTTGATGAAAATATCAAAACCTCATCTTTACGGAGGTTCGAAAAATTTTACGAAAATTGTTATAATTAGTTACGAAACTTCATATGTGGTTTATTTAGACTATAACTGACTATTTTTAATTACGGTTTCTATAATGTAAGACAACATTTAGATATATATTGTAAATATTTGTGTAAATGTCGATGTGAAAACATAAATTTTAAAAAAAAATTAGAAAATAGTCAAAATAATATCGAATAAATATGTATTATTTTTGTCAAATTTGATTTTTTGAAATTGAAAGTTTTGGATGGTGAAAGAAATGAAACTCATATCAATTCAATTTTGTAGTGAAATAATGTAAGAAGTCAATGAAAAAAAATGTTTGAATAAAGTTAAAATTAAATATGTTGTTTCTTCAAAATAAAAATTTTGGATGGTAAAGAAACAAAACTCACATCAATTTAATTTTGAGGGGAAATTACACATTGACATGTGAAACTATACAATTTGTATAATCAAGCAAAGACTATAAAACTGTAAAACTTCAATTGAGCTAGCATAGCTAATTGCTTTAAATAAATTCTCGAAATTTCGAGAAATTTTGAGAAATTGGGGAAAAATCGAAACTCCAGCTACCGAAATTTCGAGATTTTGATAGGCTCAATCAATTAATAATTTATATGGTTTAATTACAAGTTTAGTTTCTAAAATTTTAAAAAATATATACAATTTCGTCTCTAAACTTTGGTTTTGTAAAACATCATCTTATTAAACCATATAGATCAAACTTTAATTATAAATCACAAGACTTAAATTATAATTTTCTTTCAACCATATGAGTAAATTTACAATTTCATATAATTATATTATTTCACTCTATGTAAAAGCGGTAAACTCTAAATTAAAATTAATTTATAAATTTGGTCATTATGCTTTGAAAATAAATAGAATTTAAAGAAGTTACAATTTAATTTTTATGATTGAATAAAACCTTTATAAATAATCTCTACGATATTTAGGAGGATTTTTATCAAGCTATGAAATTTATTTATGAAGTGTTATCAAATTATAAGAATTGAAATTCTAGCTTTTAAAATAACAGAATTAAAATTTATTTTTTTAAAATTAAAAGACTAAATTTATAATTTAACTTTCTTTTATGTTTTTTTTAATCACTTTGTAAAGCTTGGAAATGTTATAATTGCCCATTAATACCCCAATGTTGGATTTAGATCTTGTGTTACTTTTTAAAAATAAAAATAAAGAAAGAAAAATGTGGTAGGGATTGGTATTAAAAACTAACCTGAGCATGTGTAATTAAACTACGTAGATGAGGTAAATATTAAGGCTATATATACTGCTTTGTCACTGAAATAGTTGTAATTGTAACAGACTTTTTTTTATTATTCATAATTTACATAATATTGTTAACTAATTTGTTTGAAAATGTATTTAAATGGGCTCCATTTTTGTATTACAATTGATTAATCATGTTAATAAAGGTGTCCTAAGTGACGAAGGCCTTAACTTTTTTTTGTTTTTTTTTTTTTCTTTTAGGGAGAGAAGGAAGGATAAATTACGAATTTAGACTAGAGCTTTCTATCCCCAAAATTCAGAAAATATCCAGAACGTTCATGAACTTTCATGTTTGTTAATGGGTAATTAAATTTTAAAATGCCAAATAGACCACTGAACTTAATTTTGTGTTAAATAGATTATTGAGACATTCGATTTTTAAAATTAATTGATCTATCGAACATAAAATGAAATCTTGAGTCTAATAAGATATTAAACTTTTAATTTTGTATCCATCATGTTAATGTTTTAAAAAAACGAAATAGGTTTGAGACCTAGTAGACACGAAAATCAAATGTTCATAAAACTTATTAGACACTTAAAGTCCAACGACCTTATAAACAAAAAAAATAATAAAAAAATAAAAATAAAATAAATTGAAAGTTCATCAACCTAATAACACTTTTTAAAGCTCTCAGACTTATTTGACACAAACTAAAAAATGTAGACTACACTTATATTTAGAAATTTAATTTTCCCCAAAAGAAACGAAAGCGTGTTAAATTACTTTTAGGTGAAAATATCGTTATAATCCAGAAGAAATTTAAATTTAAATTGTAGTCTTTATACTTTCAACAAGTCTTAAATTTGTTCAAATTGAAACTTAAAATTTTGATTTTTTTTTTTTAAAAAAAATGCTATCTATGCATTTTTACTATAATTTTTAGAAACATATTCACATGTATTTCCTTTCATAAAATTTGTTATTATTATTTAACCAATAAAAATTAACTTCAATTGACTAAATTTAAGATTTATTGAAAGTATGTGAACTAAAATTAAATAATTAAAAATACAAAAATTAAAATTGAACAAACTTCAGTATAAAGACAAAAAGGTATTTTAGCCTTCTTTTTCTCAAAAAACACACCCATAAACTTTGCCCTTTTTATTTTAAAAATATATTATATTTTCAAAAGTTGCAATATTAGTAATGACATTTCATAAACTTTTCAAACTTACGCGTGGGGTACAAATATTTTTAAAATTTTGTATGAAAACTGAGACTAGGAACAGTATGACAATAACCTAAACAAAAGATTTGAATCATCAATTTTTTCCAAGTCTAAAGTTTTATCTGATATTATTCTAAAACATTTCTACTCCAAAACATTGCAAGAGAAATTATTGTTAAATCGTCAATTAACCTAAAAGTGTAAGTTAATGTGTGAAGACAAATTTAATCTTATATTATTAACACTCTCCCTCTGTGGGCTTAAAATTTGAGGAAAACTCAATAAGTGAAAATGAATATTAATCGGGAGGAAATAGTATTACAAGAGCTTGAACACTGGACCTCTCTTAACTATTTGTTTTGATATTATGTCAAGTCGTCAATTGACTACGGTCATTTTTCATACCCAAACTTATAAGTAAACAAAAATGTTAGATGATATATAATTAAATCTACTTTCTAGTATTAATTTAAGCTTTCAAATGTATGGACGATTTAAGAATAACCATCCATTAGGATAGAAATGAAGCTTAAAATCTCTATATCCACAACAAGACATCATGGGCCATCCATTCCCTAACACATTTTATAGCAATATCCACCAATTCTGTTTTACCTTTTTGGAAGCTCTCCGGCCATGGCCCTCTCCATTTCTTCCACTGCTCTCTCGACCTTCCCAATCAGGTTGAACTCTAAATCCCAATTTTTTTTTTCATTCATATCTCCCAATTTTCGATTGCCTTTTTTTGTTTGGCAACAGAGAAACATTTCACAGAGGACATTTTCCGGGAAAATTCCCAAATTATAAGCTCCGGCGAGATTACTTCGATTTGAAAGCTGCAAAGTCCGGCGTGTCCACCGTCTGTGAACCGCTCCCTCCAGACAGACCGCTCTGGTTCCCCGGCAGCAGCCCGCCGGAGTGGCTCGACGGCAGGTTAGTTATGGCTTAATTCACTCCTTTCTTTCTTCTCATTCTAATAATTATGAGATTGAAAGAGTATAGGTATTTATAATTTTAAAAGTTAAAATTTGGTCTCTATAGTTTATGAAAATAATTTTCATAAATAGTCGATATAGTTTAATAGAAATTAAATTCTAATTATAGAGACTATTTATAAATGTTTTATTAAATTATAGAGAGTAGATTCTAATTTTCTTTAAATTATAGAATTTGAATTTACAATTTAACCAAGATTATATTAACATATCTATTTTTCCTTTGCAGCCTCCCTGGCGATTTTGGCTTTGATCCGCTTGGACTGGGTAAGCTTCTCTATCTCTTTCTTTAATTCAAATCTACATAGTTTAAAATTCGGAAAAAAAGAGAGTAACTTAACCATGTTATGTCAGTTGAGGATACCACATTGAGTCGATTTTTAGCTTGGAATATGGTTTTTTCTCATTGTTAATTGATTTTGAGATATAATTTATGTTCATCTAATATTTTTGTCCATCATTTTGTAAGGTCTAAATACCATTAAAAAAAAAGTTAAATATTATTTTGGTTAACCAACATTAGTAGAAATATTATCATTATTATTGTTATTTTTTTGCGGGGTTCGTGAAATTTTAAGTTTAGGTTGGAATAAAGAAAGGAATGGGAAAATTCCCTATTCTAAATGAGAATGGGGAAGAGAAATGTATTCTCGTTCTTTTTCCCGCCTCGATTGCCTTTTGTTTTATTTATTATAATTATCGGTATGTTATTATTATTATACAAATACTATATTTAAATTTTAAGATTTTATTATTTAATGATCGAGATAATAGATATCTTTAAATTTTCTTTTTATATTGATAGGTTTGAATTGAATCTTTAGATTTAGATTATATATACCATGAATGTGATAGTTAAGTATTTCGTTTTAATATAAAATTTGAACTATTTGTTCTTAATTTTAAAATTTATACATGGAATTAATCTTTTAAATAGAAAATTGAATAAAAAACTAATTATTTAATTAAAAAAATTGATAAATTATGCGAGTTAATTGATTAAATAAAACATGGGAAAAAATTTCACTACGAAACTCGATCCCATAAATTCATGACTAATCCCACCTCAATCTTTGCAAAATTAAATGGAGAATTTCACAAGGTAGAAAAGTCTTCTCGATCCCAATTAGCCAATTTTAGTATGTGTATTTTTAAATGTTGAATCTTACTCTTGTATCTTTATAAATCTTAAATTTAGTATCTATTAGTAGTCTAGAGTTGATTTTGGAGGGTTGCGTCAGGTTCTGACCCAGAGCTATTAAAATGGTTCGCACAAGCGGAGCTAATGCACGCAAGATGGGCAATGCTAGCCGTGGCCGGAATCCTACTACCGGAATGGTTCGAAAGCTTAGGATTGATACAAAATTTCTCATGGTATGACGCCGGAGCGCGCGAGTATTTTGCAGACCCGACGACATTGCTGGTGGTGCAATTGGCGTTGATGGGGTGGGTGGAGGGGCGGCGGTGGGCAGACTTGGTCAATCCGGGCAGCGTGGATGTTGACCTAAAGCTGCCCCACAAAAAGAAGGCAAAGCCAGACGTGGGCTACCCGGGCGGGTTTTGGTTTGACCCCATGATGTGGGGCAGGGGCTCGCCGGAGCCGGTCATGGTGCTACGGACTAAAGAGATCAAGAATGGGCGGTTGGCCATGTTGGCGTTTGTTGGATTGTGGTTTCAAGCTATTTATACTGGCCAAGGGCCGCTTGAGAATCTGGCCGCCCATGTGGCAGATCCTGGCCATTGCAACATCTTTTCGGTAACAACCCTTTTAGCTCAGTAACTATTTGAATTTTTAAAATTAAGCCTATAAATATTCATTGGTTAAATAGAATCTTAGTCTCAAATGCTAGTTTATTCATGATTTTTTGAAAAAATTGTGTTATCCATAGCATTTTTACTCCAAATTTTAAAACACATTTACCTATTTTCTTTTCTGGCATAAAAATTATTATTGTTATTTAATCAGTAAAAATTAAGTCTGAGAGACTAAATTTAAGATTTATTGAAAATGCAGTAACTAAAATTAGGCAATTGAAAGTATTGAACAAATATTAAGACCAAAATGGTATTTTAACGTCTACTTATAAGTTTTTTTTTTTTTTTTTTTTTAAATTTTGTTATGTACTTTCCAAAGTTTTTAAAAATTTAAGGCAAATTGTGAAAATAATAATAATAATAATAATAATAATAATAATTTTTTTTTTAAATTCAACTATTTTATTTAGAAAATATGAAAATTATGGTAAGAAATTAGGAGGAAACAAGTATAATATTAAAAAATAAAATAACTAAAAATCAAATGGTTATCTAGGTGGCCTAATTTACTGAGTTTTTAAGTTCAATTTATAAGTTTAATCTCTTTGAACTTGAAAATTTGTGTTTGACTGGTTTACGAACTTTTAATTTTGTGTATAATAAATCTTTGAATTTTTAATTTTGTGTTTGATAAGTGTTTATGACTTATTATCTTTTGAATTTCAAGAATTTAATAGATACAAAATTGTTAATTTGGAAAACTCAAATATGGTGAATTAACATAATAAACACAATTTTAGGATAGAAATTCATGTTACGACCTATAACTAAGCTTCACTGTTAATCATTTGATTTTTTGCAGAGACTTTTAAATTTAGTTTTATAAACACTTGGTCCATTGATTCTTTGTTGTCATTGTTTTAATTTTTTCAGGCGTTTAGCTCGGGCTCGAGTTGAGATGGAGCTTATTTTGGTTTAGTTGAGATGGTAAAGTGTGTACATAAAGCAAATAGAGGAGAAGAATTATTGTAATGGTTGATGACTATAATGATATTTGGGGATCTCTATTGGTTGAAGATTTAACAATGTATTATCAAACCAAAATTGTCACTCAATATATCATGTCATTTTTTCTTTAGTCAACTAATGGTCGAGATTGAGTTAAAGAGCTTTAAAGTAATTATTCTGAAACTTCATGGACCAAATAGATATTAGCTCTAAACATCAGGAGCAACCATGCATTTTACCATAAATTATTTAATAATAATTTAGATTCAACTTTAACAACCCTACTTTCTTAAAAAAAACTATTGTTTTTATTTTTTATAAATATAATTTCAAACACTTCTGTAGATTTTAAATTGAGATATATAAATTGACTATCAAATATTACAACTATATTCAAATTTCTTATCACTAATCAAATACATAATAGCCACTTCAAACATATTTAAGCCACAAATTCACATTCTAAAAGTGAATGGTTCGATCCCCAATCCATAATTGTTGAACTAAATAAAATCAAACATGGACTTAAAGTGAATATAAATTTTAACAAATCCCCAAATTTGTGAACCAAACACTCCCTAAAAGGCTAAAAGTGAATTAAAATATGGTAGATGTTAAGGACAATAGACATTTAGATATTTTCACAAATTTATGATATTATCTACTTTAGGCATAACCCTTGTGACTTTGCATTTGGTTTCACCCAAAATGGCTCCACCATTGGAGACCATTGTTCTCTTGTAAAAACTCACAATCATCCTCTAATTTAACTGACGTACGACTTTGATCTCATCCCAACATTTTTTCTCTCGGACAAAGGACCACCGAGCCTTCCCTCAATAGTCATATGATATTCAAGTTACACTTGAGCGCACTACAAGCTCAACCATGGAGCAGTCATCCAACTTGTCCAAAGGCTCAACAACTAGATCTTTGTTTGGCACTCGAGGAATATACCGACATGGCTAAGCTAGGGCATGACTCTAACACCACTTGTTAGGGACAACGAACTTTTATATATGATCTCAACGATGTTATGATATATATTATCCACTTCAGGCATAGCCTTCATTGATTTTGATTTTGATTGACATCTTACTATTGGAGATAGTTATCTTTCCTTATAAACCCATAATCACCTTCTTATCTAGCTAATGTAAGACTTTGATCACATTTCCAATGGTAATAACAAATTGGACAAGTCTTAATTTTCTTTGTAATAACATGGTTAAATGACTTGGAAAAAGGTCCATTTAAATACTATATTAGTCCATTTGATTTGAGTCGTTTTATTTTAATCATTGGAGTTTCAATTTAGTTATAATTTATCACACATATATTTTGGCTATTAAAAGGCCACGTGGCTTTACAATAAGCCATTACGTGGAATCTATTATTGTTTGGACTCCTTTTCTCTTTTTGAAAATTTAACAAACAAATCACGAACTCACTGCATCATTTCCAGAGCGGCGGACCGACGGAGACATGTATCGAACGGCGGCGAAGCGTCTGATCGTCGGCGTGACCTCCGGTATAAATGGCATTCACCGTCTCAGGTTGCCACCACCTTCCACCTTCCTCGACCATTCTTCCTTCTCCACAGCTACCAATTCACAAGAATTTCCTAATTCTCAAATCCCCAATCAACACCATATTCGTCAAGAAACCCCTACTTCTTCTGATTCTGCATCTTCTTCATCTTCTTCTTGGTCTACATCAACTTCCGGCGAAGAAACCCGAAGCCATGAGAATCGGCGGCCGAGAGTTGAGTATCAAGAGGAGCAGGCTCGCGTCCTCCAGGCTGCTCTTTCCCATGTGGTCTGTCGTCTCATCTCTTTTCATTCTCACTCATTTGTTTAGTTGTAATTGAAAGTTCAGCATAGCCACCTGTTCGATTCTGTCAGAAATTTTATCGAGTGTTCCTAATGATTTTCTTGATCTTTCTCATCGATTACTGTAACTAGTAATCTAGGGCTGGGATTATTGAACGAGTTTGGGTCTTTTTGGTCTGCTTTATTCTTTAGGTTTTTCAAGATTTAGAGATTTCAAGTCTAATTTTGCGTTTGTGAAATATTACAGGTGAAGCTAGGATGGACTGAGGCCGCAATGATTGCTGGTGCAAGGGATATTGGCATGTCACCTTCCATTGTTGGATCCTTTGCCAGGAAGGAAGCCGAATTAGTTGAGGTATAATCATATTAAAGAAAAAGTAGTTGGTATATTCGTGTTTTCTTGATTTCTTTCACTTTCCCCGTTTGAATTAGTCATATGTATTACTTACATACTGGGCACTGCGGTTAATAAGCATGAAGTTCTTGAGCTTTCCTATTAGTTAGTTCAAAATCTGCAGGCTTCCTTTTTATTGTCATAGTTCATTAAGTCTATAAAATTACAGGAAAGCTTCAAAAGAGATTTTTGTATGGATGACACAAATTTGATTGCGTCAAATGACCCGAACTTTGGAAACAATCATAACTAACTAACCTTTTGCTTACGTCACAAATCATTTACTAACAATAAATTGTCCATTCTCGTTTGCAAGCCTTCATCCATCGCGAATGGATTAGATCCCGAACGTGATTTCACATTTGAGAAAAGTCATAAGATCGCAAAAATTTATATTCTTATAAAAAATCGTAAATTACATTCGGAATCTCATCAACTTGCGATAGGTGCGAACCCGCAACGCAAATGGGTGGTAAGGAGAAGTTGAGTTGGATGGTACTTTGTGACGTAAGAAAAAAGGTTAGTTTTCATTGTTTTTTAGAACTTGGGTCATTTGATATTACCCAACCAAATTCGGGTCAACCATACAAAAAACTCAAGCTTGGGTTAATTGGTGGAAGAAACTCCTGTGCTATATTGTTGCTTGTGGTTTGCAGCACTAAATTTATATCTTATACAAACTTTAGCTAATAGGTCCCATGAAATATGCTCACAACCACCATCATTGCCGAAAATACATTGTTATTTATAGTATAAATTTTATACTTTGTTCCTATTAGTTCCTATTGGTTTAAGTTTAATAGGCCTGATCACTTGCACGATGTTATTCGCTATTGAAAGTTTAAACTAGTCTTTTAAGATGTCACAAACAGCTATAGCAGATGGTTTAATCTCATTAACTTTCTATTACTGGCAAGCTAGCATTTCCTTTTAGGAAAAAGCTGTTCTATTTTGGAAACTAGCTTTAAGTTCCTATTTAAGGTTCATTTGTTTGATTATGTTCTGAGGGATCATTTGCAAGTTGTAACATGGTTTATCTGAGTTTAAGTTGCTTCTCTGTTCTACTAGTCTGCTGTCTGCCAAATCAGGTCAAGGGATTTACATTCTTTTTCCACTTTCAGTTTTTCATGGATGATTGCTTACAGCGGCTCATCGATCTAACTGAGGCAGGAGAGGGCCTTAAGAATTTGATACTTCGTGAACGTATTTACAAGCTTGTTAGGGCTCGTCTAGAAATGCAAGCTCCCTTCATATCAAAATGGGCTCAGGCTCTCAGTATCCAGGTATCTTTCTTGGTGCCGTCTACTCTTTCACATCTTTAATATGGAATACCTGATTAGGATCTTAAAAAGTAGTAGTAGTTATGAGCTGGTCCTACAGGCACAACCAGCAAATCTAGCAACTAGCTTTGAACAACGGGCAATGCTTGTTGATGAGATATGGCATGCTGCTGGTGGCGATGCCTCTGACATTGATTGGTACGTCAACCGCACTATTTTGGGAGGAATATACTCAGCTACTGAGATATACATGCTCACTGATAGTTCTCCAGGTGCACTTTCTCAAGTTCCTGGACTTTGAGTTTGAATTTGCTTGAATTCTAATCTTTTTCCATTTGCATCCTCTTCCCTGTTGGACGGGTTGTTAGAGGTTCTTGTACGGATGACCTGACCCATTTATGGAGGTATTAATGCAGATTGACCCGATCCTAAAAAATGGATGAAAACTAAGCTTATGCTGACATTGCATAGCACTATCACGTTAGGGACGTCTCTCCCACCGCAAAATAATTGAAGTCCTAATGTGATATTCATTCCAATCGAGGGTGTTTTATTTTTGATTTTTTGATTTTTAATATATATATATATAAATTTTAAAATCAACCATTAGCCAACTGGTGATGAAAATCTAAAGCTCATTACGGCGCCAACCATTTTGCGATAAGTGAGATATCCCTAACGCATGCATTTCAAGCGGTGGATGTTCTATGAGCAAGTAGAATGTTATGTTTCATTAGTTTTCTAGGATCGGGTCATCCTCCATTAACGTTGCTGGGATTGGGTCATCCGTACAAAAAACTCAGATTGTCATGTATACTATACCTAGATGACTCCCTACTCCTTGTAACTACATACTAGGAATGTTTTAAACCTCTTTGCCCTCATTGCCTTTGGTTCTATTCGTTTATGTCGCCTATCATTGGTGACCTTGCTTGCGCAAACATCTCTACAAAGTGCTGCGTTGAAAGCCTGCCCCTTTTCTTCCTTTCCCTGTAGATTTTCAGGATACATGGACTTTCTTGGACAACCGTTTGAAAGATGCTTTCGATATAAAGAAAACCGTCCAAGAGGTATTGTTTGTGCACTTTTTTCGGTTCCGAGTTTTGTAATATGTCCTTGTGATGAAATTTCTCTGAAGTTCAAGTGTTCCTTTTGCTACTGAGGCTATGCAGGCAAAGTATCTGGCAGAAGCTGTAGGTGCTGGAATGGGGAACTCCCTTCAGGGATTTGTTGGAAAACTTTTCCAAAGATAGATAGATATTTGACTACAACTTTTAAAGTTTATAGAGTGAGGAGTTACTTGTTTTGTGTTTCTTAGTCTTTGATTCTTCCCTCATTCATCTCATTATGCATATCCAAAGAGTTGAATTTGAACTTAGAAATGAGTCATGCTATTCTTTTCTTAAAGCATAAGAACTTTGGCTTCACTTTGTTAAAATGAGTGGGCATCAGTTTACTCTTAACTCTTAATGCCTTTCCCTCCAAAAATGTCACCAATTAGGAGGGAAGTATTTTGGTATTGAGTATTTATAAATGATATCAAGATATTGATTATTAAGTTGAACATTCTAATTTATGGATATTTTCATCCTTCATACATAGTCAACCTTATAATATACAAATAATGTCATATTAGAGCTTCACATAAATTCACGTTTATACCAAGGACAATTACCATGTTTGTTTTGTTCGACAATGTGCGGTTGGCGCAACAACACGATATTAGGTCCACGAGCAATAGTCTTGTGAATTCTTTTTTTTTTTTTTTTCTAAGAACACAATTATAGTTGAGCAACTTCTCCAATAACGGTGTACAAGCTACAACGATTCTTGCTTATCCATGAATGTTAATATTTTATGTTTAGCCCAATCCCACGACGATAAAACTTGACATGAAGCAAATTTCCAATGAGAACAAATTTATTAAAAAATTTATTTTAGTTAGCTTTATGTTCAACAAAGTACTGGAAATTGACATAGTGTTTGATAACTTACCTCAAAATCACTCTATGTTATAAAAAAAGTATAATTAGGTGCAGCCTAGGTTGTACCTAAAGACGAAAAAAATATCGTTATTGATGTAAATATCAATAATTCAGATTTATGAATGTATGGACGGATATTTCGAGAAAAATCACCAAAGAAATTTATAAAATATTGTGAATTTTTTAGTGTTGTTTTAGGATAAGCTTATTCAACTCCAACTAATAAACTATGACTTTAACCCTATTATAAATCAAAATCAAATATAATTAGTAATGAAATAATAGATAATAATGAATTGAATATTTTACCTAATTAAAAATATGTCAATATCTCCATGAATATGAGAGATGATAGATTGTAAATTTGGAAAGAAAAAAACTATAAATTATAAAAGAAAAATAGAGATTATGGATATTGGGAAAATCACCCACCAGCAAGGCAGCATGTGTATTTTAAAACAAATGGCAGCTAAATTATATATATCTTTTGTAAATGCTAAAAATTTTATAAAAAGAAATATCATACCTCTAACATATGACTGATATTTCGTGGATTTTATGTAGAAATAATCTTACCCTTTGATTTCTCTATCGATACTTGAATTTTTTGACAATATGGACGGTATATTTGAAATTTTTTTATATTTAATTGCATTAATTTTATGCTTTTCGCAAATTTTTATTGAATATCAGATTAAGTTTTAAAAAGAAAAAACTCCTAGAAAATAGATTATTTCAAATGTCACCCATTTAGAGAATCAAATGGCTACTTTTAAGTCAAACATTCAAACTAAAAATGTACTTTATTTCAAAAATCTAACTAAAAAGGAAATCAATTGGCTGATTTTTATTTTTTGAACAAAAGGTA
Source organism: Citrullus colocynthis (assembly GCA_031780015.1). Lineage (NCBI taxonomy): Eukaryota > Viridiplantae > Streptophyta > Magnoliopsida > Cucurbitales > Cucurbitaceae > Citrullus > Citrullus colocynthis. The sequence continues at coordinate 2,967,263 of QLSR01000224.1, forward strand.
ATGACATTTCAAATAGATGAACTCTTAGCTCGTAAATGTATATGTCAACCAGTTATATTTTGACGCGTGAGGTAACATATTCAACATATACTTGCATATAATAAATGAAATCAAGAGTGTGAACTTGTGTTCTTGTCGGTTGTAATTACCCCTCATCAGTGTGAATCGCTTTAGGTTGAAGGAGGTTGGGGAAGAACCAATAATCCAAAAATGGCTACTGCATCAGAAATTGTAGCGAAATTGAATTTGAAGCCACATCCAGAAGGCGGTTTTTACTCTGAAACCTTCAGAGATAACTCCATTCATCTCTCCAAATCTCACCTCCCACCGGAATGTAAGTCGAATTTCCAATCATACTTCTCTGTAGTCTTTTAGTTTTGATTGGTTTGATTGCAAGGAATCAAAGTTTGGAGTCCCAATTTCACAGTCTTCACTCTGCTTGTTTTGGATTTTTATGAACTTCAATCGTATCAACAAGATCGCTTGTCTTGTTTTCCGGAAACCCGAATCTGAGAATCGAGAATCATCTACCATACTTATTACTGTTCTTCGGTCCCTAATTTGTCGTCTATTGAATTTTTCTTTTCCATGTTTGAGTTTTCTTTTTCGTGCGCGCTGTCGATCGATCTTTTTCGTCGATTTCAACTTTATTCCGGTGCAGACAAGGTTGATCGAGAGGTCAGCACTTGTATATACTTTCTGGTGCCTTCTGGATGTGTGTCTGCTCTTCACCGCATTCCATGTGCAGAGACTTGGCATTTTTACTTGGGGGAACCTCTTACGGTAGGTTTCTAATAATTGAGATAACATGAAGTACTAGTTTGTCTATGTTTCTGATCGAATATTTCGTTGTTCCGCCAATGTTATTTCCTTTTTCGTTTGCATAATCAAAAGATTTTGTGCTTCTGATCTGGCTTTTGTTTGATATGACTTTCTTTTTTTTTTTCTCCTATCCACACATCTAGAAAGATTTGGATGCTAGAGTTAAAAAGATGAGTTTCACCTTCTTTCCAATCATTTGTTCTTAAAAGTGTTTTTATTTACAAGTTTGTTTGCTTGGACTAGACTACATTTTGGCAAATTACCCTAAAGTGATACTTAGACTAACTTTTTGGAGAATAAGTTTTAAAGTGATTCTTCAAACAGCAGTCTTTAACCAATCTTAAACTTTCAAAGTTGATTTCTGTTTATTGACGAACATTGTAAAGTTTTAAAAACATTTCTAGACGTTCAAAATCACTTAGGAAGTTAATCCAAACCCAAGCAAGGTGATGCTGGAATCAAGATAGTGGACATAGTTCAAGGACAATTGCACTAATGTGTATGCTTAACGAAAAACAAAATCTGGCTACTTCTTTGTTAAATGCACAGTTGCTTATAATCAGGGGATAAAAGTTGTAATGATTGCTCGTTTTCTGCTATTCAACTCATGTATGCTGTCTTCTTTATCCTTATCTCACCTCTATGATGATACTATCCTTATTATTGTAATTATTACTTCTTGAGTATAGGTACTGGAGTTGAATGAAAAGGACGGTCGAGTCAAATTGACTTGTCTTGGGTCTGATCTCATTGGAGACAATCAATTACCACAGTATACAGTGCCTCCTAATGTCTGGTTTGGTGCTTTCCCAACCAAAGACTTCAATATTTCTGCTGATGGGACTGTGACTAAAGCTGCTCCAAGGGACTCTGAGAATCACTACTCCCTTGTGGGCTGCAGCTGTGCACCTGCTTTCCAGTTTGAGGACTTTGAGTTGGCAAAACGCTCTGATCTTGTTTCACGGTTTCCAGATAATGAAGCTCTCGTCTCATTGCTGACACCGGGTGCCTGATTCAACTGAAGACTACAGTACCCATTTTCTGGAATTTACTGCCTAGATTCCCATGATGAAGAGATCTGGATTGTATGTTACAATTTTGATCTTTGTTCAATTTTAATCAGTGTAGTTGAAGATTTCAGTCAGTGGATTGTGTTCTAGTGGAACCTCTTATGGCTTACTGAAGATAACGATAATGAAAAAGGCTCTTTTATGGGACGAATCTTGTAATCCCAATGTGTTTTCAGGTTCTGTTGATTGCCCCCTACAAGAACAGAGAAATGTACCCATCACAAAAGAAAAAAAAAAAAAAACAGCGAGGGAGACCTTACCTCTCTCTCTCTCTCTCTCCCTCCCTCTCTCTCTCTCTCTCTCTCTCTCTCTCTCTCTCTCTCTCTCTCTCTCTCTCTCTTCGTGAGTCCAAGTGTAAAGAATATGGGCCATCTGTAAAGTTCTTGATTTCATGCTATGATTTAGATATGTCTCCAATTTATTCTCTTCCATTCTAGAATATCTTCACAGTAACAATTCTGAGAATTTCAGGGGAAAGCATTGTCTTAACTCTTACTTATGATTCAGCTTTGTAATAAGAAAAGTGTGATTTCAACATCTTGTTCTTACAGGAACAAATCCTGGTCCTCTTAGGAAGGAAATATTACGAAAGAATTATTCTTCATGGTGGAGTCCTTTTGCTTTTCTGCGTGATTTTATATAACAGACAGTGAATTGTGAGGAACATCCCCAGTTATTCAATTGTATTTCCAAAGGATATTAATGAAAGGAGTCTCTTTAAAGATAAATTCGAGCTCAGTTTCAATTCCTCCATACTGTTAGATAAGTACAATAGCTAAATATTCAAGCAAACAATCAAGCAACCAAGCAAGAAAATGATGTCTTGTGATATTTTCTTTGGCAGAGTCACACATGGCAGGTAGCTTCTCAGATTTCTAAAACGATATCTGCACAAGAAAATGGAAAAAACAATGAGGTTAGCCTATAAAAGTAAGACAGTACTAAAATTCTGTGTATTATGGGAAAAGCATATTAGAATTTTGTGTATATGATGGCAGAAACATGCATGATTGGTGGAACTTGAAAGTTGATCCACAGATACTGATTATATTGTTAATACTAACATTCAGAATCAGTCTGGACCCATTTACTTCCACCACCAGTCTTGTCGTTCTTTTCGTCTTCATTTTCATCTTTTTGCTTGTTTTTCTTTCTCAGGTACTTCTTCTTGGATGAAGTTCTGACATTGGAGCTTTGGGGGTATATCTTCTTTTGGAGTATTATCCTCAACATCTGTTTACATTCAGAAACACTTATATTAGATTACGAAAGTTATGATTGAGGATTTGAGCGTTGACGTGTGTTCTTGATTCTACCTTCTCCATTTTTGACTCGAGAGTTGTGATTCTCAGAGGAGGAGCAACTGCAGCAGGAGTGGTAGCCATTCCCCCTCCACAGACGAAAATCTTCTTGAGAAGGAGGGATAAAGTTCTTTTGCCAATAACGGTAGAGTCATTAGCTTCGACACCTACATCTTTGCCTTTACTGAGTATGACATGCTGGAAACTATCACTCTTCTTAATCAGCTCATCATAACATAGTTCGTTCTTTGTTATTTCAGATTCAAAGCTTAATTGTCTGTTGAGAAATATCTTTGATGGACAATGCTTGCTGACTTCAAATTCCAAGGATGGACCCGATTGCTTAAGGTGTTCATCCAATAACAGATTGAACTCTTTGTGAAGTATATTTAGTTCTTCAGGTGTAAGGTCTTGAAGATGTTGTTGCAGGGAAGATGATGGATTCTCTTGGGACCTTTTTTGGTGTGTTTGATTCAGATTCTCATCTCCAAACGTTCCAATCGCCAGCAACACATGAGGCCAGTTGCTGATTTCTCCTGGGTGAGTTTTCTGCACCATCTCATCTGTTTGAGAAAAAAACTTTAAGTTACTTGCACTCAAATCATCTAAAAGATCATCATACAATGAATTATATAGTCTTTGCTCACTCTTGATTGAATTTGATGTTGTTCTCTTGCTCCCCTTTCTGCCACTAGGCCTCTTCCCTTGCATCCAATTCAATATCTGCACACAAAAACGAGTCATAATTAATCACAAAGAGTAGCTCACCAAGTTTTTAAGACAAAACACTCTTGTATTAACTTACCCTCATCTGTCAAAAGACGAATCCGTAAAAGGGATGCACCCTGTTCTTCGTCCTCCTTGTGGCCTCTAATTAGAGTTTGAATTCTGTTGATAAGACCAGATAGAGCCAGGTCTAGATAGATATACCTGACGAGAGGAAATGATCACACCTTTAATTCTGGGCTATGGATCCCACAACAGGCACAAGGATTACATACACCAAGGCAAGATGAGTGCAAAACACTTTATATAGTGAAGAGAAAATGTGAGAAATTCCACAACCAAACTACTAGCTGCCACTGTTTCAAGTTCCAAAACGCTGACTCTCTTTTTCTCTCTCTCTTGGGTTTGTCACATCTTTGCCTCCCTATTACAATGTCTTTTTCCATCAACTTTGATCAAAAGGAAAGAACATATAGCTTCTTCTCCCTGTCTTTACACCACCTCATCGTTTTAAGAACCCATATAGCCTTGCCCCATCAACAATACATCACATGTGAAAAATTCTAACTTTTGTACCAATATCCTTTACATAGGCAGGTATAAAAACTACAACACAGCTCAAAAAATACACAATCAACTGAATATAATGCGGTTTAATGGCAAATCAAAGAGCTGGCTATATTCTCTAGAACGTTTTACACTGGAGATATAGATTCCATTTTGCTTCCATTATTACTTGATGTGTGTCTTATGATAGAGATTATCAAACTGATGCAGAAAATCCGGGTGGCTGCTCTATTGGTGGAAGTTCATGCAGGAAGATGGACAAGGAAGAAAAGGACATGAAAGACTGAGCTATCACGCACGGAGAAGATTTGAGGAAGAACATCTCTTTTTATCTGAAAGATAAAATAATATATATGGATAGCCAATGGAAAGAGGTAAGCTTTGAGGGCATATCTCACACGTTATATATATACATATTATATTATATAGCCCACATTCTCGTGGGGATGTCTCTCACTAACCGAACCACTAGGGTGCACATCCTAAATCTCACTAACATTGGTTCTAACACCAAATATAATTTTAATTTTTTTTTTGTCAAAATGCAAATTGGTCCCTATGGTTTAAAGAAAGTTGACTAAATTCTAAGTTTAGTTGTTATAGCACACCCAATGTTTGAGTCTCTTATTATAATAGTCAAAGTTCCAAATTATTATAACTCATACTTAGCGACACTAACATAGTTCACACCCTAAACACAGACACATACTATTATAACACACAAACTATAATAACCATGGACTATAATGCCCAACTCAACACTCCAAACAACCCCTAACTTTTTTTAAATAATAGGGATCAAATTTGTAACTTAACCATTTTTTAGACACTCCAATTTGAACCATTTTCCCGTCACCTTCCTACCCATTGCTAAAATAGAACATATATTTTTTTCAGAATCCTCCAAAAGCAGCAGCCTGTTTCTTTCTCTCTCTCTCTCTAATAAATTAGAGGAATCGCCACCATGCAAAGAAATATGCATTACACCTTTTGGACACGTGAAGCTGTCCATGGTGTGAATTCATATGGGCGGTGGAGCTTTAACCAACTCCATATCGAACCATCGAATGAGGTTTGCTTGTTTACAAGAGGAGCAGGTGAGAATTGTATATAAAATATTAAAATAATGCTTGTTGTATGAGGACCCTACACTTTGATGTCATTCCTCCTTTCAAATAGTATCTCAGGATTTGTTTTAAACTTTTTTCAACGTTTGGGCCCAAGTTGAGTTGGATAGAGTGGTCTCTTATAGCTTACTTTGTGTTTGAGCTGATTATTATTATAGTTAGAAGATATACAATTATTTTATTCATAATTGGTTATGTGAAGACTATTTGGAAAACCTCTTTAGCTATCGTAAACATTATTTGGAGACTCTGTTTAGCTATTATAAACCCACAATTGGTTATAGTTAGTATATAATGTATTTATTTTTTTCCATTATTGACGTTGGATAATTTTTGTTTGGTTTTTGTATGTTTAAGTTTATAGAAATATGTTCACACAATTTTTAATGTTTTTTCTAGTTTCACTCAAATATTGAATAATAGAGAACTTTTTGGGCAAATTGTAAAACTCACTTTTAAAGCATGGTAGTAGTTGCAATTATATCCTCAAACTTTCAAATTTAAAAATTGAGCCCTCAACCTCATCCAACTGTTAAAATTATTGTATAGGTTTAATTTTCATTATTTGTGGATTTAATTTTTACAATTATTGTAAATTTGAGGGCTTAATTTTAATACTTTTAGAAATTTAGGGTCTAATTGTTACTATTGAAGGGTATTAATTGCAACTACCCATACTTTATGGGTGGTTTTTGCAATTTGCCCAAAAGTTTTAATTTTGGCTACTAAAAATATGAAGGATAAAAAAATGTAATCAAATTCCTACAAAAATTTAATTACAAAAAAATTGAAAATGTTTTAAATATGGTATTTTTTTTAGTTCTAGTATAGTTATAAAAAAATGAAACATAAAAAATGTAAAAAAAAAGAAAAAAGAAAAAGGAAAAAAAAAAAGAAAAAGAAAAAAGAATTCCTTTCTTAAATTAAAGTATAAAAAATGTAATTATAAAAAAAAAAATTAAAAGAATAGTAGACAGAAATCTTAAACACGGATTAAAATAAATTGCAACCCAAATACATATTATTGTAATTCAAACTAAAATAATCTGAAATCCGAACAAAGATTCATTGGACTAAAATAGTGAATAAATAGTGAATAATTTGTCAATTCTAGGAGGAGGTAAGAAACCATAGACGGAAGCAATGCTTGAGTTGCACATGGGACCATACATTTATGTGCCTTCTTAGCTAATCAGAAACTGAAAAGAGTTGAAAGCTCAAAAGAAACAATATATCACAAATTTGAATACTTCTCAAGGTGGGGGAACTGATGTTTGATATATGAACATTTTTCCTTTTTGAGTTCATCTGTGGTTTGCTTTAAATAAGGCACTTTGTTGTGTACAAAACTAGTTTACATTTTTGGTTTACAGCAGTAATCAGTTATATTCACTTTTCTAATCCTATAATGAACTTTGGGTTTTTTTTTTCATACAGAACACACTGCTAATGCAGCCTAAAAATGACAGACGTTATATAAATTTTGTTTCAGGTATACCTACGAGACGCTTCGAGTCTCGCAGCACATCTCTAAACAGCAGTCGAAACAACCGAAGCAGGCAAAAGCAGTGCAGAGTTGTGTCAACACAATCGCACATTGATTATTCATTTTAGTACAGGCTTGGAGGCAGCAGGGGCAACAGCAGAAACTACACAAATTGCCACAACAATCAGAAGCTGCTTTGACGAATATTTCTGCAGCCTCGGGTTTTCTTTCGCCGGTTCCGAGAGGAGTGTTATCAGAAGTTGCTTCCAAGTTTCCAAAGCCAACACCACCGAATGGTAACAGCAGCATTTTGTCACCGCTAGGTGCTACCATTTTCTCATAAGAATTTTTCTTCAACTGTGAAATTATATTAGGTAATTGAGTAATTAATAACCAATTGCTTGCAACTCAAATTTGAGGTCATGGAGGTGTAAAAGCTTAGCTCACCTGTTGCACTTTAATTGATTCATTGACTTTATCTGCATTCTGATATATAACCATCTGAGTATACTCACTCATTACACCCATTTTTATGCTCATCTTTTCGACCTAGAACATATGAAATGAGGCATCAGAATATCATCATCTCTATCATAGCAAATTCAAAACTCAAAAAAACTTCAGTGCCTAGAAAATACAAATCCTCTTGGTTGTGTTTGTAAATGAAAACAACCCAGATATTCAAACCAGTTGAAATGGGACAATGGGTCAGAAACACAAACCATTTCCACCAATTGTTTATTTTCTGAACACCAAGCCTCAGCTGTGAGTTGTTCGATTTGATCTTTAGCAAATAACTGGAAAAGAAGAAAAGTTTAAAGCAAGAATTATGAATTTACATCATATTTGAAGCTAAAATGGAAGCATTGCTATTCAACTTCTTTTTCCCTGAGAAGGGATGTGAAAGTTGACCAATCATTAGCAAAATGTTAACCAGTCTATTGGAAGGAGATGAAGATATTGAATTCAAATCCAAGACTTCACCAATTAAGTTTCAACAACCCAAGATAATAAGAAATTCAGGCAACTTTGACCATATATGGGGGTTCTCTACCTTGTCAAGAGGTATATCCTTTGCTTGCTGTACCTTCAAGTCTAAGACAATGTTATCCAAATTGGCTAAGAGGCCTCTTGCCTTAACAATCTCTGGAAATTTTCCAGAGTATCTGCCAGATACCATCATTAGACTCTCAGAAGAAAGGTCTGGAATTGAGGAAGGATAAACCTAAAACAAAAGCTTGGAATTAGAAAACGAATAAGTGTTGACTGGAAGAATGATTTATATTTCATGCCGCAGGGAAGTGCATGGCCTAAAAAATTAAACATGAGGTGATAATGTATCCAAAAAAAAACTTACAAAACAAAAGAATACGCATACCTTGACTTCATCTAGATCATCGAATGCGTCAATGGCTATATTAACAAAAGTAGTGGATGAAGCTCTTTTGTACAACTTCTGCATTTGAGGTTCAACTGAATCTGAAAATGAAATGGTTACAGATGTAGTCTGAGTTGAACAAAGTGAAAAAAGCATAGAGAAGAAAGAGTTCATGAATTAAATCAATAAATATAGTTCATGATTAAAGCATAGTGAGAAAACATATAGATTTAGAATATAGATCCAACAGTTATTAGATTGTGGCGGTTCCCTTGAGTAATTTTCCCCTCAATTGGAGAGAAGAAATAGAGTGAAGTACAAAACTCACCTAAGTCGTAAGCAGCATCATATTGACCCCGACCAATCATTGCAAGCATCCTTAGAAAATAATGGTTGCAAAATGTACCTGGTAGACACACAAGCATAGGGTAGAATATATGTGTGTGAAATCTTAAAAACAGATATAACCCACATGAAGGTTGAAACCACCCGTAATTACAACTTAAGCTCAACAAGAACCAATTCCCTCAATCTTCGAGTTATAGAATGGTCAAAGCTCAATGAAATTTTCAGGCAGCTTGCCGATCTTTCCAGTTCTAGATTAAAACCAGAAACATACCTATACCAAAAGTATATATACGAGGATGAATGTGTTGCTTTTCTGTTTGATTTTTCTGCATCACATCACAAATATGTCTCTCGTTTTCGACAGCACCATCAGTAACAAGAAAGATGATAGGAACTAAACCATCACTACCCCCATCATTCAGCATTTCAGTGGCCTGGATATAAGCAACCAAAAATTTTATGTTACTGATGTTGAGATATTTCTTTTTTTGGATAAGACTGATGTTGAGATACTTCAGTAGTAAAGAATTAAAAGAAAAGGATCATTGACCAAAGAACAAAAAAAAGACATGATATGGAAAGAAGAGAGGTCACATCTTCAAAAAGAAAACAACTCCCACCATCCTTTTCTTATAAGAATGATAGGCCCTGAATTACTAAACTCTATGTGCGTAAGCATGTGAAGGGAGGGGGTGAACACGTGTGAGGGAAGGATGTTAATTGATTGGGTGGACCCAAGAGAGTATTGTTGGTTAGAGGAGGGCTCCGGGAAGTTAATGTAAACGGTTGAGAGGGATGTTGAGCATTATCTTTTTTCATTGATTTCCTTGTATTTGCTCTCTGTATGAGAACTTGGAGATATTGAGGAGCTCTCGAATTCTCCCTCAGCGTGTTAATAAATAAATCGAGGTTAAGGCCTATCAAAGAATTGGGGTGGTATCAGGGGCCGAATCTCGCATTATGCTCATGATCCACCTACCTAATCTTATGGAGGTTCTGTCCATCCTAAGGCCACCATCTTACATTCGTATTACCTAGACTTGTTTTCCACCAAGTAAAAATACTCGATCCAACAAAACTTATACTAATTGTACACCTAAGTGTTTTCAGGTTAAGAAGGAAAGTTTCTTCAAAAGCATAGTTTTACAACAATCTGAGAGTTGATGACAATAAACAGATCCACATGAAGAAGAAATGAAAAAGAATTCAGATTGGAGACCTTTGTTAATGGAAATAAAATATCAGTGCCACCCCCTGCAACAAAATTTATCTTTATCCACTGAAGGGCCCTTTCAACAGCATCCTTGGTGGCCATCTCCATGGATTCTGAGAATTGTCGAGCTTCCTCGTTGAAAGCAATAATATTAAACATGTCTTCTGGAGGAAGCTTACTCAAGGCTGTGGATAGTACATTTTTCACATCGTCAAGTGCCTTGCCTTGCATACTTCCACTTATGTCAACAACAAACACTATCTTCTTTCTGAACACCTGTTGAATTAGTTAAGATGTGATTCTATACAATACTTTCTAGGGATTAATAACAGATTAAGAAACCCCATCCTACCTTCCCCTGTTCCTTTCCTGGATACAAGTACATGTTAAACATATCTCTTTGATCAACATCATCCACAGGAGGAGATTGTAGGAGAATACCACCAGATATTTGACTTGAAGAAACCTAAAACATGCAAGGAGGACAATTGAATGATGAGCATAATGAACAGGCTTGTCTTCAAGGCTGCAAACTCTTCTCAAGTGTGAGACTTAAAATACCAAAATACCGATGAGTGTAGGACATACACTATATGAGAAGCTAAGGTCAGCTTTTGACCATGCAAGAACTTCCGATTCGTATATAAAACTCAGCTTTCCAGGTTTTCTCACTGATTCCTGGATCCATTATAGCAACAACATCACAAACTGGAATAACAAGCAAAAACATCAATTACTCAAAAAACAACAGAGTATCAAACCTTTAAAGGATGACTCGTTGTCTTGCACAAAACCTCAGCTGCAGAACCGACATTAACATTTAACGCTATCTTCTCCTTTTTCGACATTTTCTTCCCCGCAGGAATGACATATTCCGGAAAAGTAAAAGGAACATTCAAACTAAGATTGCCTGATGAGTTGTATAGTAGTTTCTGAGACCAACTCATGGTAATAGACAAAGTAGTGCCCCCATCAACCTTAAAAAGACATAAGAAAATACAAGACTTCCATAAGTCCAACAAACAATCAAAATGGAAAGCATTTACTTACAAACAAAATAAATGGGGGTTAAATTTATCACCTGTGGTATTGTGAGGGTAAAGGTGTTAGAAGTCAAGAAACCTCCATCAACTCGTTCTAGTTTTTCCGATGCATTTTTACTTTTATCTTCAAGTGCAATAAGTGAAGTGCGATATGATTTTCTAGGATCATCGACCTCACAACCTAGAACTGAACCCTGTTAGCCAAATAATATCATTCCCTGAGATTGCAGTACAAATAAAAACAACACAAAAAGACCAAAAACTCAAACATCTTCTAAGAAACAAAAACAAACATTATTCCAACGCCATCAAACCCATCAGGAGAATGTCCACAAGGATCACAATTCTATATGAACAAACTAGATTCTAGTCCAGAGAAATACCTGTTCTCCCATAGGAATTGCAATGCGGCAATCACAACTCCGACTACCCATAACGCAATGAACCCTCCAAGAGCCAGTGATCCGAATAATCGCTGAATCCAAATAACAATCAGCCTGCAGCTCAATTCCATTCATCTGAAGCGGAATCAAAGCCGGTGGGTCGCAGCGGCCATGGACATGAGGCTGGTAGCTCGGAATATCGGGATTATCGACGATTGCAGGATCATGAATTACAGCATAAACCATCGGAGCCGTAGGGAGAAATGAATGATCCATTCTATCCATGGTGGGGAACGACCTCGGAGGCGCAACGGCTCGGTCTTTGCCGAAGTAGAGTCGTTTGGAGAGCCGGAGGCCATCGTCGACGGCTTTGGCAAAATCTTCCGCCATTGAAAGACGCAAAATTTTAAAGAAATTTCAAAAAAGGGGGAAGAAGAAGATGAAGAACGTGATGAGGGTTGGATTTGGTTTGGTTTGAGACTGGGAAAAATGGGGATTCTTCAAAAAAAAAAAAAAAAAAAGAAAAAAANTGATCCATTCTATCCATGGTGGGGAACGACCTCGGAGGCGCAACGGCTCGGTCTTTGCCGAAGTAGAGTCGTTTGGAGAGCCGGAGGCCATCGTCGACGGCTTTGGCAAAATCTTCCGCCATTGAAAGACGCAAAATTTTAAAGAAATTTCAAAAAAGGGGGAAGAAGAAGATGAAGAACGTGATGAGGGTTGGATTTGGTTTGGTTTGAGACTGGGAAAAATGGGGATTCTTAAAAAAAAAAAAAAAAAAAAGAAAAAAAGAAAAAAAAAATGATTCGATTCGTTTTCTCCTCTACAAATTTATTGAAGAAACTTATGGCCACTTCTGTCAATGAATTGGGATTAAAGATAAGGAATCAACTTTTTGGAAAAGAGAAATAGGGATTTTTCTTTTTTGTTAACAAGGTTTTATGACACTAATCACAATGCTGCAAATTTATTATCTTTTCTTTAATGAAAATTATTGTCTTTATGCTCAACCAATTCAATCAATGGGCCCCATTTTATAACGGTTCTATTCCGTCTAGATTTAATAAGTTCCTAAGATACTATAAATTCACTCACAGTGATGGAAAAAAAAAAATATTCGTTGTGGGTAGTCCAAGCTCACCTCAAGTCTAAGGATTTTTTTTTTAAATTATTTTTTAATTTTCATGTTTAGGCTAGCTTTTTCGCAGTTTAACTAATCTTATGAGACAATTCGCTCGACCCTACAACATTTGAGTGTCAAAGAAACTCGTGGATATTAAATCCTAGATAGGTGCCCACCATGAATTGAATCCATGACCTGTTAGCCATTTTGTGCCACTATGTCTCCTTTCATATTTAAGGACATCTAGAGAGCTTGCATGTCTCAAAAGAGGTCAAGACCTCGAGTCTTAAGTCGACCTAACTGAACTCGTTCCGTTTCCCAAAAAAAAGGTACAAGTTGATGTAGTTGCACTCTTTTTGTCCAAAGCGAATATCAAACAACAAATTTTGTAATATTCGAATTCCACCACTTTAAGGGGTAAATAATTTTTTGAATACTAACTTAGGTATTTGAGTGTATTTGGTGTGACATCGCACCAGTGTGAGTTCTCTTGTCGGTCACTTCAGAGAAGTTCCTAAAACTAGAAGCGTTCTGTCTAGAGATGAGTGGCTTGTATGGATTATGAGCACCAACAATTACAATAAAAATACAGTAAAAGATTCAAACTATGCACGTTGTAAAAATATTTAAAACAATATATATAAAAGCAACTAAAATACTTTAATTAAATGGTTTCTTTAACATCAATTGTATTTTAGACGACTACTTTAGTACAGGTAAGGAATGGTATCAATGTCTTGACGATTAAATTATAATAAAGTTATTACTCAAAAGAAATTATAACAAACCTCATGTTTTCGGTTTTAATTGAAAAATATCAATACACTTAAAATTTTCCTTATTATAATGTAAATCAAAACTTTACGTCATGAGTCAAATTTTCCACAAAGACATACAAAGGTTATCCAATATAAAAAGTAATTTAATCATTTATAATAAGACAATTAATTAAAACAATAGTAATTTAAAGTGAACATTTACATGGTTTGAGGACCCACGTCTTGTCCGTGGTGATGGTGGTGGTGAATTATTTTGTTGTGTGTAGAGAAATAGGAGCATGGGACTTCAGTACAATTTAGGTTGCACCTCAGTATTGCTCTTATTTATTTATCTATTAATTTTTAGACACTACTTTACCATATAACCACTTCGACTTGAATAGTTATAATAAATGACAAAATATAAATTTGTAAGATAAATAAGAAAGCAAAGATTATCCTCCCATATAGCTAATTTATATAGATATCATAGATTATAGCTCATCACATTAATGTTCGATATATATGTTTTTTATTTTTTTATTTTAACTTCAAATATCAAATAGCTTATAGAAAAATCACATTTGTTTGAATAGTTTCAAGTTCAATATATACTTTATTCCTAAATGGGTTGAGAAATATTATGATACATCATTTTCTATTAGAATCCTTAAAATTCTTTTAAGAGCTCAATTTGCTCACATTAAGTATAGCCCACATCTTTGTTAAACCAATATATATATATATTTAAAAAACATGGGTAAACTTGGTGTGAGTAAATTTAACCCTAACAAATGGTTTTTTCTTTCTTTCTTTCTTTTTCTTTTAAAAAAATAATTTTATGATATACATTTTAGGGCTCTTTTCAAATATCGCAAAATAAACTAAAATATTTACAAATATAGCAAAACTTCATTGTCTATTTGGGACACACAGATAGTAGTCTATCACGATCTATCACAGTTTATTGCAGATAGATTGTGTATTTTGCTATTAATGGTAAATATTTTCAACAGTTTTGCTATTTAAGATAATTTTCTTACATTTTAAACCGTAATGTATATGATTTTTTTTTTTTATTGAATGATTTTGAATGAATATTTTCTTAATATTACTTTAAAAAAATAGCAATGTTTTCTTAACTAATGTATACACATAGTTGAACTGGTTAATTCAATAGTAACTTCCTTAAGGTTTTTAATTTCACTAGGAAATAAAAAATTATTGAAACTATTACTACTTCTCTAAACTTTTGATCATACACTACTTAATAATTTTTCATAGATCATATATGAATTTTAAGAGAATAATATCCATTTTATTGAAGAAAATAAGGAGGAGGGTGAGAGAGAATAATTGTTTTTGCTTTTTGTTTGTGGGAGACAGAAAAGGAAAAATGTGACTTGAAAGGTATGACAATAAGAGAATAATGGAAATTTTCAAATTAAACCAATTAGATGTGGCTCCTGTTTCCATGTCATTATCTTAGCCAACGAAATCAATAATTGAAGGTTATTTTGTTTTATTAATAAATAAATATATATATATACACACACACAAGTGAAAGATTTGAAGTTGCTTGGAAGAGTTTATACATTAAAACTTGAGTGCTTACATTTTTTTTTTTTTTTTAATAATTTTTATAGTGGCATTAAAGTCTCTTCTTACATGCTTGTGATCACTCTTTGAGTGAAACATGCATGTTTGGGTTTGAGTGCTTGAGCATAGAAAGAAACAATAATTTTTCCTTTTTTCCTTTTATTTTTTGCCAAATCTATGGTCTTGTGTTAAACCTGGAGAAGTAATGGATGTGAGACGATCTAGCACCAAGTCGTGCCAAAATTGTTTTTAAGATAGTGATTCTTCTACGACTCTAACAATTGATCTATTTGACATTTTATTTTTTATATAGATTTTATCCATTCTAGAGTTTATGAATAGATTAACTAAATCGACTTTATAAAAATAAAAAAAGGAAAAAATGTGAATAGAGTTCAAACTAATATTATAATCTAGAAAGAAAAAAAAAACCAAACAAATTATAAAGAGTAAAAAGCGATCATTACAAAGTTGTTAAATTGTCAACAATCCAACGCAAGCATAATTCAATGATTGTGGTTGTTGATGCCAAAAAAAGGATCACCCGTGAATTTGTTTATGAGGGAAAATTGTTTAAGTGCTTGCAAGACAAAAAAGATAAAACAACGGTGTGATGTCAAGTTACACATACTCCTACACTCAAGTTAGGTTTGAGTTTTGTTAGTAACTTGATAGTTGAAAATAGTAGGGTATTTAAGCTTACCTCTGATCAGTGACTTTAGTCTCTCCCTTGGGGTAAGGAATGAAATAGTGAGGAGTAAGGAGTTATGAAGTCTGAGGAGTTGTGAACTCTTAGGCCCACAATGTAAGGAGTTGATAAAATATAAAATTGTTGTTTTTAGTGGTGGGACCCATCAACTCCTTGAGCCAAACAAGGAGTGTGAAGTTCACAACTCCTACTTCTCAACTCCATGGACCAAACACACCCTTAAGCTCTCCATGGGTCCTTTGAGCTCCACCAGACTATTCTCATGGATTCTCTAAGTTTTCTCTAAGCTTCTCATGAGTCCACTAAACTCTTCTCATGAGTCCTTTGAGCTCCACTAAGTTTCTTATACTTAACCTAAGCTTCTTTAGGCCCAGGCCATTCTAGTCTCCTTATGCCAAGGCTCCTTTAGGCTTGGGCTCCTCATGCCTAGGCATCTCTATGCTCTCCTAGGCTCAATACACTTATCCTCTCCTCATGCATCATAGAATTCCTAGGCTCTCATTCTCTCGTGGTCCTTCTAAGCTCTCTTGGGTTCCTCTCTAGAGCCTTCCTCTTAGGCTCCTCTACGCTCAAGCTTCTCTAAAGCTCTCCTCATGCATCCTAGACTCTTCTAGGCTCTCCTCGATTCTCCTCACATGAGTCTTCATGAGCTCTCTAAGGCTCCTCTAGAGCCTCTCTCCTAAACTCTTCATGCCTAGACTCCTCTCGGCTCATGACCTCCTAAACTCCTCATGCGTGTTAGGCTCATCATGGGACTATAGGTATCTTAGAACTCTAGACTCTCAGACTCAGCCTATCTTGATAAATGTACCCATAACAATATTAGAGGTTCAAATTTTTACTAATTCAATAATTGTGGGGTATGAGGTCAACATGAAACCATCAATTTTTTTAAATAATAATTTTTGTCTTATACATTAAGTTATTATTGAATTGATAATAAAAAGAAAATATATCTTTAATCAATAGTCTAGCTTGTTCTGACATGGAAAGTATTATTTATTTATTACTTTTTAAAATGCAAACCATGCCGTGCATGAAAACTGCCACATAATTACGTGGCTTCTAAAATTAAAATTATACGAATCAATTAATATTTAATATTATAGTCAAAATAATAAACTACGGGATAAAGTGAGTTTGGTTTAGCGGTATCGACGTATGCTCTATTCTTATAAGTTAGAAATTCAATCTCCTACCCTATAACTATTGTACTAAAAAAATCACAAAAATGACAACTAATATTAATTAATTAAAATCATAAAAGTTTCACAATTTTTATTTATTTATTTAATTAATTATTATGATTATTATTTTTAAAGAACTATGTGTGCAATTATTTGTTTTTGGCCAATATGAGCATAACTCAAGTAGCATGAACTTGTACCAATAACCTCAAGGTCTAAGGTTTGATCCTACACCTTCACATATTGTTAAAAAAATTATTTAGTTTCAAAATCATTACTTATTTTTAAATGAAAGTTCATAAATGTGGCTCAAAAGCGAAGCGCCAATTTAAAGGGCTTCGTTTGTTAGCTATTTAGCTTTGAAAGTTCACATTTTATTCATATTTTCATCGACATTTTCATAAAATTAAGATATCAATATTTACATTGACAAAAAAGTACATTATTGAGTTTGATAGGCATATACAAGGGGCCCCATTCATAAAAACATAAAACCTTAGTTGTGTGTGATTTCAATATACCAATAATATGTATGGAATTTCGATACACCATCGATTCCAAATTTGTTGCACAATTTTTCGGGCTTCACTACTGGGTTCGACAGTCAAATTCAGGGGCGCAGGGGCGCCCTTGAATCTATCGACCAAACCTGATGTGTACTTTTAAGGAAATACTGTGGTAAGAAAGGTTTACAATATTGCATAAAAACCAAGGAGCTAATTTCCTATTTATGGTGATAAACTATCGAGTTTGGCAGACAAATTTAAGGACCATTCATAAAAACATAAAACGTTAGTTACATACGATTACAAAATATTTATACTATGGATGAAGTTTCATTGTTCCATCCATTCGAGATACCATGATAGTACTAAAACAAATCTAATAAAGACTTTACAAGTTTGACACTTATTAGATCGAGTAGACAAAAACAAAACAAAAACAGTATCTTCAAGTTTTTCTAACATGACTGCCACAAAAGCACGATTATCAAAGCTTTAACCTAAATTTTCCTTGTTCTGTTCAAAGAGCAGCGATTTTGCTCTACTTCAGTCATGTTTTTTTTTTTTTATTTTTAATAGACCCCTTCTTAGACAAATTGATTCAATTCTATTCTATTATTTTCCCGAATCCAATGGAGAATTTCTGCCGCCACTTCATAAAAAACTGATCCCCATTTTCGCTGGAAAGTATTAGGAGCATCGCCGCCTCTGTTCTGTCATCATCAGGTCTGGGATCGGCCCCTTTCCCTTTATTTCCTATCTTTTTCCAGTTCTGAAGAACCCCATTAGACAAGAAATTGAATTCCATCATTAGAATTTTGTTTGTTTGGGTTTCTTTTTTTTTTTTTTTATTTGTGCAGATATTTCGCTGGTTTAATTTCTTTTAAGCATGATGGCTTTGGATTCGAACAATGGCGGCGAAGTTGGAGTGGATAACTCTCTCCAGTCCATCTGTTACAAGCGGGGCTCCTTGCGGCTGCTCGATCAGGTAGTGTTTGGTTTTGGGTTTTTTTTTTAAAAGCTGAATTATGCCTGTTGAATCAAACTTGTTGGCGTGGGAAACTCGGACACGGCCCTCGTGAGAGCACTCGCACTAGCTCGAGTACACGTTAATGCCTAAATTAGTTGATAGAGTGCTTAGCTCAGATTAGCACAGAGAGATTTAAGAGTTTCTCCATTGGAGTTCACTTCCTCTGACACGGCTCGGGGTTATTTGTAACCCAGGCGTTTATATGTCCGAATGGTTGTGGTCCTTGAGGCTGCAGAGCGTCAGTGGCTAGCTCAGCTCGATTATCATCTCCTAAATTCATTTAATTGATCAAGAACTTGAGTGTTTGACTTTTTCTTTTTAGGACATACGATTTCCATGCCACCTCTTGGTTTCCTTTGGACTTGAACACACTTTTGGGCCTTGATTGATGCCCTGCATGGAGCACTATTACATATTTTGTTTTGTTCAATGTCTTTCTTTCAAGAAGTGAACTGTGTTTATACGATTATTAAGATAAGACTCTTTAATTAATAGTGGTTGTTTTTGAACAGAGGAAACTCCCTTTGGAAACTGTCTACTTGGATATCAAGGACGCAACAGATGGATGGTTGGTAATCTATTGCAATCTTTGGCTAATCTATCCTTATTCGGGGTGTTTGTTTCTTCCTAATTCTCATGCTTTCTTGAACAAACCCTCCCTGAAGATCACGTTCTTTTGAACTTTGAAGATTTGTTCAATACTATTGGATACCAGAGCCTCCATCAGCTGGCCTGTGGTTTTTGGTTTAGTGTTGGAATTGTGTGTGTTCTTGGGATTGTGCTTTAACTTGAATGATGGATTTCTAAAAAAATTATGACTTTAGGATCAAATGATGGGCTAGTAGAGAGGCATCTGATTGTTAAAATCAGTTGTCTGGGAAAGTTTTGTAACACATTTCTCCCTATGCCGACTCTAAGAAGGGATTCAAGACAGTTCCTCAGTACTTTTCCATAAATTACATCCTTTCTATCTTTAAAACCAATGTCTTTGACGTCTATCATGATATTACTCATCACTTGTTGAATGTAAAGCATTTTTGAGTTCTTGTTTGTTATCAGCAATATTTGTGATATTCTTAAAAATCTATTGGTACATCAGGCACGCAATAAGGGATATGGTAGTACGCGGGGCACCTGCCATTGCTATTGCAGCAGCCCTTGCTTTGGCAGCAGAAGTGTACAACTCAGACCCTTGTAATGGGACGCCCAATGATGCAGCTTCGTTCATTGCAGAGAAATTGGACTACTTAGTCTCCAGGTTTTCCATGCTGTGGATATAATAATTTATTCCATTCATTATCAGTGTTTTCCTGCAGATTTTTCTTTTATTAGAGACAGCAATGTTAAATTGTTTTTTGGCCATTCCTACAGGCTTTTGTATAGTAGCTTATATGTTTTTCCCTAATTTGTAGCCGGCCAACTGCAGTTAATCTTGGCGATGCTGCTATAAAACTTAAAGAAATTGTATCTGGTGCCGCTGCAATTTCTTCTGAAGCCAAGAGTGTCTTCCAAGTATAAATTTGTAGTTTCTTCTGACTGTTTAGTTTGAGCTATCAATCCTTACTTTACTTGTAATTAAGCTTAACAAGTGCTAGAATTTTTTGTACGCATTATGTCAAAATTTTTTGGTTGATTTGTTTTTTATTGAACCAATGCTATTGAGCTTGGTTAAGCTGACATTTGAAGGATGCCTCATTTGTAAACTCTTTTGAGTATTTATAACTGGTTGAATAGGCATATATAGAGGCTGCCGAAGCAATGCTGGAGGATGATGTTGCTTCAAACAAAGCCATTGGGTCCTATGGAGCAACTTATATCCTTGATCAACAAAAATCATTGGAGAAGTTTTCCGTTCTAACACACTGCAATACGGGCAGGTATTTTCTCAAACATAAACTCTAGTCTCTTCCCTCTCTTTCAATTTTGTTCCTTTGAACTTCTAATGCAATATGGCTACATAAATGCCTCCTGACTAACTATTACTGGACTTCTTCACTATTCAGTCTAGCAACAGCTGGATATGGTACTGCCCTTGGCGTGATCCGTGCACTTCACTCTGCTGGTGTGTTAGAAAGGGCATACTGTACAGAAACGCGGCCCTTTAATCAAGTGAGTTTCTTTTCAGAGTTCTTCCATTTTCAATCTCCTCTCTTTACATTATAACTATCAACTATAATTTGTGAGATAAACTTGCTCAATGTAATAATACGAAGTGTAAATGAGAACGTCTGAGTGTCTATGTAAGCTCTAGTTAACTTCTCTATCAATATCCGTGGCATTTATATAAAATAGCTCTTTCCTTTTTGGAAATGCTGCAGTCATTTTCCTGATTCTGGTAACTTCAAACCTGTGTATTGCACGGTTTTGGGAATTGTTTTAGCCATAACTCTCTTGACACGTTGTGTGTTAACTTAATTTTTGCAACTTATTGTAGGGATCTCGACTCACAGCCTATGAGTTGGTCCATGAAAAGATACCTTCTACTCTGATAACTGATTCTGCTGCCGCCGCCTTAATGAAATTTGGAAGAGTGAATGCTGTTGTAGTTGGGGCAGATCGTGTAGCTGCAAATGGTATTTTGATGTTCCTTTATTTACATACGAATTGGTTTGTTCGGGAAGTGGGAATTGAAAGTTCTGTTTCATGAATTTCAGGTGATACTGCAAATAAGATTGGAACCTATAGTCTTGCATTGTGTGCAATGTATCACAATATTCCATTCTTTGTGGCTGCACCATTGACTTCAATAGACTTATCCCTTTCTTCTGGAGAAGAAATCGTTATAGAGGAAAGGTCTCCCAAAGAGTTGTTGAACTCCCGTGGAGGTCTCGGTGAGCAAGTCGCAGCATCCGGTATCGCTGTCTGGAACCCTGCTTTCGATGTTACTCCTGCTCATCTGATTTCTGGAGTCATCACGGAAAAGGTCATCATCTCTATACCTCTTTCCTGTTTAGAACAGTTGAGAAAGTATCTAACTCCTGTTGACATGTTTTATCTTTGCAGGGAGTCATCACGAAGGCCGCGGGTTCTGAATCTTTCAACGTAAAGGAGTTTGTTCAAAAGACGGAGGGGACTCATGCATAGCGAGGCGGCCTTCATTGTTGACGACGTGCTATTCTGCAGGTACACTAGAAATAAAAATGAATAATATCTTTCTTCAAGTCTGAGACAAACAGCATAGACGAGTTCTTGATGAAATAAATGTTCTTGTTCATCAGAATCAATAGATACATCATACAAATATTGCAATTGATCAAATTTCTGGCAATTCGGCTCTCTTTCTGAAGTTCTAATAACAACGCAATCTATTATACGACTTGCTGATATTCTGGCTTGGTTTCCATTGCGCAATGATCATTCCAGATTTCCTTTTTTCTTTGCATAACTAAAGAACAATTTTGGAGCCAACTTGCCAGTTCTCGCTTGAGTTGTGATTCTTCTCTGTTCTTTATGCACAATAATAGTAACTGATGAATCATGTCCTCATCAGTCAAATCACATGCAATTTGAATATACTTCAACTAGTTAAAGCATATACTTTTGATCAAGAAGTCAGAGGTTCGAAACTTCCAACTCCATTTTCTTGAAGTTAAAAAAAAAAAAAAAACAATGATAAATCCGACAGCATAATTGGAAATAGCTTTGAACTTCATTCATTTATAACCTTTTGTCCAAATATACTTGTAAAAGGATGGTAATGTCGTGTTATGAGTGTAAGTCAAAATTGAAAAACTGAACAAGACCGAACATATTGGGTCGGTTTGGCTGACGTGAACTATACTTGTTAGTCAACTCGGTTCTCGTTAAACATTCGAGCATTTTATATATTTATAATCGCTCACGGCTACAAGAAACCATATACTTGATTTGATTACATTGAATTTAATAGTGTGGTCTGCAGAGTTACAGGAAACCATATACTGAAAGTTGTACTTGAGTGACTCAATCCACCTAACCTGGCCTTATTTCCCTTTCCAATACCAGGCCATCCAATCCATTCCATCCTTCTTTTTCCTCTCCCGTTTATAGCTATGGGACAAAAGAAAAAGATCAGATTCTATTTATTTATTATTTTTTTAAATAGACAAAGCAACATCGCAAAGAAGAATCAAGCACCTAAAACCTACACTCTTGAAGAAAGAATACTATCCGAAAAAACATCTTTTTAGATAAAAATATCATCTTGAGAGAGGTTAAAAGCTGCAATAGCATGAGTATGTTGTTCTCTTCTCAAGGGATATGACAAAAGTTAACAATATTAACAACGTTTCGGACAATACAACAAAAGCAATCTCCTCCCTCTTTATAAGCTTAATGACAATCAAAGCATTAGATTCTACTCCAATAAGCGGGTTGGGCACAGCCTCCCAAGATCGCTCGACCATTCGATCATGCTTAACCTTAAAGAAAATAGGGAAAAAAATCTTTGGTCTTAGTCTTAATGTCCAAACAAAGGACGAAAGAGAACAAAAATGGGGATTGTGTAGATGGAAAAAAAAGAGAGGCCTTAGGGATGTAAAATGGCAGGTCTGTCTGTCTCAAACACTCAAAAAGAGAAAAAAAAACAGACCGCCATGCACATCATCTCGTAACCATTCATCAATACCAACACTAAAAAAGATTCCTTCTTTGAACATAGGAAGAGACAACATGTGTCCCCAAACCGACGAGGAAGTCCACAGACACATACGAACAACACCCAATCGGATATTATGGCTCTGTTTTTGTTGTCTGTCGCATCAGAACAAAGTGCCATGGCTTTTCTTTGCTTTGCACATGGGTCATATATGTCTTCTCTCTCTGTTTCTTTCAAATTCCCATGTCCTTTTCTGATACCCGAATTTTGAATCTTAGAGAAAAATGAAAAGCCTTTCTCCTCCTTCACTTCCATCTCTGTTTTCTTCTGACTCGTTTCATATCCTTTTTGCTATCCGGTTTGAAAGACAAAACCCAAAACAAACCAAACATTGTTGTTTAATAATGTTAATTACAACAGTCTTATGTCTAAAAACGTTATGGGAATCCAAACGTTGTTGGAAACTTCAAAGGTTAAAGATATGAAGTATAAATAAAACTCACGAGATTGATCTGATCTGATCTGATCAGAAGAACAAGAAGAAAACCATTGCTTTTTACAAATGGGTTTCTTTGTTTTATATTATATATTATATATTATACATTATTTTCAAATATGTTACTCAAAGAAGAGGAAGATTCTCACCCAATGACCTTAAAAACTCCGAGTGTTTTTTTTTATTTTTATTTATTTTATTTTCTCATGCCTTACCCACCTAGTTGAGGAAATATAATTACCCATTATTTGGAGTGGTTTAATGGCAATAAATCCATTGCTTAAAACCTTATTATAGCAATGCATTTACTACAAATGGGAAAGTGGCAACAGCCCAATTGTCAATAAATAACAAATCCTTTTACTGGCTCTCTGGTTTTCTCTTCCTCTTCCCAAACAGAACAGAGATTCACAAGAAACAGATAAGAGTTCGTTGTCATGCTGCTGGCGATGGCGTTACTAAATTCCGAATCTCAGGCAACGGCGGCGGCGGCGGAGGTCGAATGTGTGAAATGCTATTCCTGCGGATTTACAGAGGATTGCACGCCTGCTTACATTTCTCGAGTTCGTGATCGCTTCCATGGCCGGTGGATCTGTGGGCTTTGCATCGAGGCGGTGAAAGACGAAGTTGTGAGATCGGGGAAGCTCATCTCCACCAAAGAAGCTTTGCTCCGACACGCGAGTTTCTGCAGAGAGTTCAGATCGACAAACCCTCTGGATGAAACAGAGCATCCCATCTCCGCCATGGGGCGGCTACTGCGGCGGAGCCTGGATTCTCCTAGGGTGGTCCGGTCAAATTCAAGTAACGTAATCGAACTCGAACCGATCGTCGACATTAGAGATTCAGCCAAGCTCCAACGATCCGGGAGTTGCTTTCCTTCCTTGTCTAGTTAAAGGAAACAAGAAAAAAAAAACAGAGTAACATTTTCAAGCGACTAACTAGCTTTAGTGGGTGGTTTCAATTAGACTTCTCCGACGATTTTCAAGCCATTTAAAGAAATGGGTTTGTGAATTTCGGGAGTAAACTAACCAGTTTCTAGCGTTTCTGATTCGTAAATTTCGTCGTAGTTGTTGGGTTTGTATATCGAGTTTAGATGATAAGATGTAATGTAAATGGGAATTTGTATCGAAACAGAGCATATTGGTGTTTGCTTGAAAAGTTGAAAGTGAAACGAATCGAAGTGTAGATTGATCATTGAATAGAAAAGAATTGGGGAGATTGAAGAATCTTGCAGTAGCGGTCGTCTGAGCTCTGCTTTGTTACCATTGTCGGGATAAAGCTCTGTTTTCTAGTAATTCAGTAATGGAAGCCGCTGGAAGTGGTTAGCTTTCTTGTCTGTTTTTTGAATAGAGAGCCAGATGTGACAGCTCGTTTAGAATTGATAATAATTGATTAATTAGCTTATTTACACAACTCGACTAATCTCACTTAGACACTTTTGTTGTTGTCAAAATAATTCATGACCGTTACTAATGGATGTTTTGTACGAATGACCCACTATAAAAGTTCCAAATAATATTTGACCATATTTGACCATTTTTTTTATAAAAAATATGGGCCTTTTTTAATTTTTGCTTACGTCGTATCACATAACATTACCGACACGGAACATTATATATGTAGGTCGAAATTTTGCTCTTGCTGCTCTTGCTCCTTAGGGTTTAAGCTTTTATTCCTCCTCGCTCTCACTCTTTACTCCTTACTCTCACTTTCACTCTTTGCCTTTTGTTTTCGTTCTTTGCTTTTGTTATTTTGTTTAAACAGGAGCAAATAGCAAGATTAGCGAGTGTCAAAGCAAAAGGCTCTATAGTTGTGAGACAAGGAGCGACGAGCAAGAGTATCAAGAGTAATGATTGAAAGCGAGGATGTATAGTAGCAAGGTTGTGAGAGTCAACAGGTGAGAGTCCATCACATGGACACAATAAGGTCGTTTCTTTAATTTTTGTTAATGATGACAAAACAAAAGATAAAGAAAATTTAAGTTTTAAAAAGAAGAGATCGGGTCAACCGTATAATTATCTCCTTATTGGTTATTAGGCCATGAAGATTAGGCAATGTTTTAATTAATTGTTCCTCTAAGAACAAGTATTGAGTGCATCTTGGGGTAGCCCACTCGAACCACACAATTAAAAAAATGAAAACCATTTTAAAAGAAAAGATGAGTGCATCATGTGACAAACTGTGATTGATTAACTAAATGGATTGAAAAAAGATAAGTGTAGTCAAGATGCACCCAAGTATTTCTCTGTCGCTACTCCAAACATAGTTCATTTGATTATGGTTAAATGTTTCCCAACCTGAATATAATTCAACATCGACTAAAAATTATAAGTGTAAAATTAAAAAAAAAAAAAAACCATTAGATTAATTTCTATAGCAACATTGTTAAAAAAATATTTGAAAAAGTATTTAATCATGTTACAAAACTTTTTGTCAATCAAATGTGAAATTAAGTAATAAAGATTCAAACATGTCTTTGAGTAATGGAAGATATAAATGTTTGATCATATGTAAAATATTAAATGGTGAAACATTAACTAATTTGGCAGGATAGTTAGATAAAATAAAGACTATCTAAAATATACTAGTAAATAGTAAGGAAAAAAAATTATAGACTTTTGTTGAGGCTATTACGACATTATGAATATATTATTTAGTGTAGATATCTATAACCTACATAAGTTATCAAATATCATAAATCTTCCATTGAATTTCATGTTCATGTTGTAATGTATACCACCATTGAATTCTATACTGTAACATACACCATTCCATGTCCTATAAATAAAGGTGTATGGTGCCTTTGTAATGCACACCAACAATTGAGTTCAAGTTCTCTATACTTTCTTCTCTTTACTTTGCTTCTTTTTGTTCTTGTTTTGTTCTTGCACTGGTCTTATTTTACAATAGAGGCATATTTATGTTTTTTTTCTTCTAATAATTTATCTTGGACTTCATGTTAAATCACTCTATATTTATTTCCTTATCACTAGTTAACATTGTCAATAATAATGTCCAAATACATCACAATTTAAAATTTAGGGATCGAATTGAAGCATTTTGAAATTTAAGAAATAAATAGACAGAATCATCATTTAAATTCTAAACTTTTGTAATATAATGCGATTAACAATAAGATTTAAATTATAATTTCAATTTAAATGAATGAAATTTGGTCCTTAAATAAATATGACAAAATCATCACTATTATTTCTATCTAATGAATGAGAGAACGACTTCGAAATAGTCACACCAATACCCATTATAGAGTGTGTTGTGATTGTCTTCTTTAATCCTCACCTAATATTAGGGTTTCAATTTTGACTTGTATTTCTTTGAACTCAAAGTATTGAAAGTTCGATTGGTGTATGTTTTCGAGTTGACTGGGTGGAGTCTAGTTTCCATGGCTAAAACAAGACTTTTTTTTTCACCTAAAAGTAGATATAGCATGGTTTGACCACCAAAACCCTCCCTGATAATACCCCGATCCACACCAAAAGAATTAGTTTAATATAGAGAAATTATTTTAAATGACAAAACTACTGAAAATAGCTACAACTAATGGCAAAATATATAGCCTATCTGCGATAGAACGTGATAGATCGCAATAGACAATGAAATTTTGCTATATTTGTAAATATTTTGATTTCTTTTGTTATAGTTGAAAAGAGCTCGTATACTTATGTATAAATTTGTTCTACAACTTTATGAAATATGTCAAAAAATTTACAATATCATCTATATAATTAGGGATACGTTGTTTTTAGGACTTAATGATATCAATTGTTAAGGAAAATTTTTCTAATTCTATGGAGGACGAGAGTACTTTGTTCTTTATGTCAAACTTTTGAGCTTTCAAAAGTTTCAAAATACCCTTAGACTTTAAAAAAAAAAAAGAGTTAAAAAAATGTCTTAACATTAGTTTTAGATGAAAACTGTTAAAGTTTTATTTTAAAAAAATACCATAAACATTCAAAATTTTCAAAAATACCCTTAAAGTAATAAAAAAAAAAAATCAAAATTACCTTTGTTATGGGTAATTTTGGATCGAAAAGCAAAAAAGTAAAAACTAGGAGAAAATAGGTCAAATAGAGAGACCTAGGATCAACAGGATCAATAGAAGTCGTGTGGCTTGCCTAAGCCACGAGGCTCAACCTCACCTAAACCTGAGTCGAGTGTCAAGGCTGACCCGATCAACATCCTTTCAAATGGGAGCTGCACGTGAGAAGGAGACCCAAGTGAGATTTGATATCCGATCCTAGCTTGCTAGAGATTAGGAAACTCATATCCTAACCCTAGTAGGGTTAGAATAAAATCTTAGGTCAAATCCCCTACAGATAGGCTATCAAGGCTCCATCAAAGGTAACTTAGAAGTTTTGACTCTTTCACTACATCTTAGTTCTCATACTAACTTAGCCATCAGAGTCATTTTTCTTTGCCATTTTTCTTTGTTTTGCATGTTCTCTCTTTCCTAAGTTACAAATTTATAAATTTATCATTGTTGTCACGTGAGGTCATGTGCGTTTTTCCTTCCCTGGACCAAAATTTAGTATCAACAACCCTCACAAATAGTACATGAACATAAACAATTCAATAGTATTTTTAACATATTAAAATACTTTTGAACTCATTT
Source organism: Citrullus colocynthis (assembly GCA_031780015.1). Taxonomy (NCBI): domain Eukaryota; kingdom Viridiplantae; phylum Streptophyta; class Magnoliopsida; order Cucurbitales; family Cucurbitaceae; genus Citrullus; species Citrullus colocynthis. The sequence goes on from QLSR01000224.1 coordinate 2,995,341, forward strand.
TGAAAATTTAAAGATATTTTTTACAGAATACAAAAGTTTAGGAATATTTTGTATAGTTTTACGTTCTTTTATCCACATTGTACTTACTTTTAAGAATAATTATTTAATGTTGGTATGCATATACCTAAGCTTACATCAACTTTAAAATAACATGGACTTGACAAATAGTAAATAAAAAAGTTTTCAAACTTCAAATTTGGCCTATCTTAATTCTTATATTTAAAAAATATATATATAATCTAGACATAATTAAAACAAAAGAATAAAATAAAATTGAAAGAAGCTAATATTTTAAAAATAAGTTTCAAAATAGTAAATAATTAAAGATTCCGCGTTTTGGTTGGAAGGATCGTTTGATCGGGTCGGACGAGTTCAGTTGGGCCGTCGTCCTCCGCCATGCGTGTCGTTTACTCCTTCCGGCCAATCTTCTTCTCCGCCATTAAACTGGATCACTGGTAACTTGCTCCATCTTTTCAATTTCTCTCCATTTCAATTTTAATTGTTTGGATTTCGTCATCACCCTCCCCTCGGTGATTAGGGTTCCGGGCCTTTCGAAGTTTGGGTGCCTATTTCTGTCTCTCTGTCTTTATTTGTGATTTGGGTTCCAGTTTTCTGTTGTTGCCGACCTATCTGAAGCAACTATTGGCTTTATTAACCGGTCGCTAGCGGAAGATTATGACTAGAACGTATGCAATTTCTAGAGGGAGAAACTTTCGATCTCGAGGGATTTTTAATGGAATTTGCTCCATTGTGTTGCTTTGTTTATTCCTTGATCAGAGGAAGTTATTGAGAAATCCTTTTTATCAGAATTCGCATTCGGTTCTTTCCCATAAATCCACGCAGGTTGGGGTGATTCATAGGAGAATAGCTGAAGTGTCTGCTTCTCCTCTAAACAATACCATCGGTGTTGATGAATCGCTTACAAATAATAATATCTCTTCGAGTCGTCATTTATCATGCCTTGGATTATCCGAGCACAGAGGTTATCAGAGCCGATGTGAGTATTTGATTGCCCATCCTGATTGCAATTCAGGGGGATTTTTCAATTACATCGCGTTCTTTTACTGTGATTGTGAAGGTTTTAGACTTTTGGGTTATCTGGCTTTGATTATTTGGCTTGCTGCGTTGTTCTATCTATTGGGTAATACTGCAGCTGACTATTTTTGTTGCTCCTTGGAGAAACTTTCGAATCTCTTGAAGTTGCCAGCAACTGTGGCCGGAGTGTCGTTGCTTCCTCTTGGTAATGGAGCTCCTGATGTCTTTGCCAGCATTGCTGCTTTTATGGGAAAGGATGCAGGTGATGTTGGTCTTAACAGTGTGCTGGGTGGAGCTGTCTTCGTAACCTGTATTGTTGTTGGTGCTGTTTCTCTTTGTGTTGCCGAGAGGGAAGTCAGGATTGATAGGAAATGCTTTATCAGAGATATTTGTTTCTTCATGTTTGTCATCATCTCACTTGCTATAATTCTGGCGTTTGGTAGGGTTACTGTCATCAGTGCAATTGCATTTGTTTCAATTTATTTGGTCTATGCATTTGTAGTTGCCGCAAACGAGATTTTTGAGAAGGACCCAGCAAAAATTACAGTGAACTCTGTCACACCTTTACTTCCTGTAACTGGAAGCATTTTCTCTGTTGGGAGTGAAGAGGATGAATCGGTCTATACAACTCTGCTTGAGTCCGGGTCTGATGGTGATGTACCACATCTCCAAAATAAACTGCCACAATGGATGTGGTCTTCAAATGTTGCAATCTATTCAAATCAGGCTATGAAGGGCAGTGCAGATAGTCCAAGATTTTTGTGGGGTTGGAATGATGAGGATACAGCAACTGACGAATCTTTGTTCTCTTGCTCCAAATTATTTTCAATTCTCGAACTTCCATTGACACTTCCAAGACGTTTGACCATTCCCATTGTGGAGGAGGAACGGTGGTCCAAAGTTTTTGCTGTTTCCAGCGCTGCGCTAGCGCCCATTCTTCTGGCGTATTTATGGAACACGCAAGATGATCTAGGACCTCTGAGTGGAAAATTTGCTTACTTTTTGGGGATTTCTCTAGGTGGTGTGCTTGGCATCCTCGCATATTTGTATACAAGCTCTGATCAGCCACCACGCAGGGCTTTGTTTCCATGGGTCTTTGGAGGATTTTTTATGAGCATTGTTTGGTTTTACATTGTTGCAAATGAGCTAGTTGCTTTGTTGATGACATTAGGTTTAATTTTTGGAGTCAACCCATCAATTCTTGGATTGACAGTGTTGGCTTGGGGGAACTCAATGGGGGATTTGATGTCCAATTTAGCACTGGCAATGAATGGTGGAGACAGTGTACAGATTGCTATGTCTGGGTGCTATGCTGGGCCTATGTTCAACACTCTTGCAGGGCTGGGTATCTCCATGCTTCTTGGAGCCATTTCCCATAGACCTGCAGCTTACATGCTTCCAAGAGATAGCAGCTTGTTTTACACAATAAGTTTTTTAATGTCAGGACTTATTTGGTCAGTTGTTGTGTTACCTAGGAATGATATGCGCCCAAACAAAAAATTAGGAGTTGGCTTGATTGTTATATATTTGTCATTTCTCATCCTCAGGGTGAGCACATCTATGGTGAAGCACTGATGCTGCTGGCAATAAGTGTTCGTTTGAACTAATCATAGGCGCTCAACTAAAATCAGGCCAGTGTAACCTACGTTTTGATTAAACAGTAGCCAGAAGTCATGGATGTTCTCTAGACCCAGAACAGTTATTATGACAATAGATGATGCTGTAGGAGATCACGATGCTTTGACTTCTTATGGCATCATGAGCCTGTTAATATCATGATTTGTATATCATAGCATTGTTTAGTGAAATGAAGTTAAAGGTTCTTATCACAATCGCATGTATATGTTATTTGTTTTAAACTCTCTTTCTCCATCTGAAGGTTGTATCGGATATGATTCTTGATCTAGGAGATTGTGGAGGACACGTATTTAGGATTAACAGTGCAGCCCAACCAACCATTTTTAGTTCTAGTCACGTAAAATCTGTCTACATTGGATATAGTTTATGAAAGGCTTATATTCTTGAATGCAAAAGCTTACCAGAATGTTATTTGTGATATTCCATCTGTGAACTGTAATTGAGGTTTTTATTTCAATAGGCATATCGTTTATGATCGGATGTATGAATATGTTGAAGAAAGTAATCGTTAACTTATTTATACTTTTGTTTACAAGTATCAATCATACATACAGGCTCAAGTTGCTTTATTTATGACATCTATGTCCAAGTAATCCACAGTTTGTTTATATATTCAATGGAAAAGTTCTACATTTTTTTTCGTCAATTCTTCTTGCAGTAATTGTGATTTGAAGACAAATTTTCTTGAATAGCAGTTAGAATTCAGAAACTTATCTTTAGAGGGAATACTTAAATTTGAATTTGCACAATGATTTCCTCCTGGCTGTTACATTCAACGTAGACAGTATTATATGCACACATATAGATATTTCTTTTTCCTTTCACGGACAACAATGCTAAAATGTACGTACAGTCTCTTGATTCTATAATTCTGTTGTTTCTATTATTAGAAGTTAATATGATATATTCAGCTACTGTTGCCTTTGGGAGATCAAAAGGCAGTGGAGAAGCTAAAGAGTTCAATTACATTTACACAGACGAATGCTATAAAAGCTAAAAGAATATATTGCAGTTAACAAAAAATGCAGACCCAGTTCATGGAGACAAGCGAAATGGAGTGCCACCACAAACCCTCAGTTTAATCACCAATTTGATGGAAGAGCAACGAGCAATTACCATCCTCCCCTTGCTTAAATTGTCTTCCTTCTTAAAAATTCAGCAGCTGGTTGATTCACCATAGATGTTGTCGAGAATAGCAATAACTCCAACAACAAAGGCCTGATCAATTCCAGGTTTTATTGACACATAGTAGATATCCTTGCTCAACAGCTCTCCAGCCTTTTTATTCGTTCCGATCTGCAGTTATTTGAAACACTGATTAACATACTTCTCTAACATGTTACTGAGTAAGAAATTTATTAGTTTCACGAGGGAACATGACCGACATCAAGCACAACTACCACATTGACAAGCCAGATGTGGGCAGTTGCAGTGGAGGCTCGTTTGGTAGATAGCGAGCTACGGCATCGACGAGCAGGTACGTGTTCCTATTTTCAGTAACCACATACCAACTAACTAATCTAAAGCATACGCATTTTGCACATAGTGTCAAAAGGGTGATTTGGTAGAAAAACTGGTTGCTCTGAATTGTGATCGAGAGATAAAAGTCATACCATCCCCAAAACAGGAGGCAAACTTTTTGCTTCTTTAGAATAAAAATCTCAATGAATGCATGTTTAGTCTACGGTTTGTAAATAGTAATTTGTAGTTTATAGCAATATTTTCTGTTCCATATTAGAGAATATAGTCTAAAGAGAGATTATCAATCGTACCTGAGCTACTACATTGCCTTGAGAATCAATGATGCTGCATTTTTTATCAGGGAAATGTCCACTGATCTCGAAATCCCAATCTTTTTGGCTAACCTTTGGCTTTGTTGTGATTTTGATTCCAACGTCGCTTTTCACAGGAAGGCATGACTTTGGCCTTCTCAAGCTGAAAACCAGCTTTTTAGATCCTTGGAAATCGTATTTGAAAGCCTTCCACATCTTATGAAAGCTTAGAGCCTCAAAAATCCCTCCCTGAAACACAAGAAGATTAAGATTTTTAACACACATATTACCAAATATCCACATTCCACTTAGAATAACCCATTTCTGAGCATGAAAAATACAAAAGACTTGTTTGAGGAATATGTAGACTAACTGGATAATATTACCTTCCCACGGAGTAATAGCAAAGCATCCCTCTTCCCATCCCTCAGAATCAGCTCGTCTTCCTTTCCTAAAATCCCACACCCATCAACACTAAAAACAGCTTTCTGATTACAATCTGTTACTACAAATCCTCCTCCATTAATGACATGTGGTCTTGTCCTAATGACAAACACAACCTCGGAAGATGAACAGTATAATTTGCTAACTAGGGGAAGCATCCTTCCGATTGAAAACGGAACTATGATTCTTAGTTGGTCTTTCCGCAATTTATGAGGCTCTGAACAGCCAGCTGGATATGTTTTGAACAGAGTTTGGCAAATGATTGATTATTTCTCATCTTCAAGGTTTGAAGAAGAATATTAATGACTATAAGTCATAGTTGCTTGTTTCAGAACACAACAATTGGTTCACGCACTGTGAGTTTAACCAATAGAAATAGAGAGAGGGCTCTAGGAATTATTCCATATGCACTTTGGCTTCCATGGATAGATGCTAAAAGGTTTGCAGCCAAAGAAAAGTCATAAAGAAAGATTCTTTCTAGCACATATCTTGTGAAGACAAGCAATAGTTTTTCAGAAGTCAGTGCTAAGAATCCTAGTGATAAAGTCATAAAGCCATCGACTTTGACAATTTGTGGAGTTCCAAAGTTCAAAATCAGCTTTGATGAAGGGATTTGATGTGAGAAGATCCCATGTCTAGTTCTTAAAGGAAAACGTTTGGGAAATTGTCTGAAATAACCTCTAAAGGTTTTCATATTTCACCACTAGCGTCGTTTTGATAATTCGTTATAGTAGTTTTTCTCTGTCCATCTTGGCTTCCCAAGATTCGAACAAAAATTTAACAAACACATCGATTTTTTGGGCTTTCTTGGTGCAATCTCAGCTAGGATGGCGATCGAGATTGTATGTAATCTTTTCCAAATCATGCAATCTGATGTAGAATTTGAGTTCTTATGATATTAAAATATTTTATTTTTGAAAATCTTTCGTTCAAAAGAGTGCCCAACCGATTAAGGTTTGATTCATCATAAATATTTAAAATATTGTATTTTTTGAAATCTAAGAGTAGTACAAATGATGAAATCATAAATATAAAAATCAATCATTAAAAACCCTAAAATTCCTTTAAATTTGGAGGAGAATACATATTACATAAGATTTGGGAAAGATTGCCTACAGTCTTGGTCTTTGTCTTGGTCGAGATTCTATCGAGAAAACCCTACAAAAATCGATAGTTTAGATGTGTTGTGTAAAAAAGTTCAATTTTATTCGAATCTCAGGGTCGATCTCGATGGAAATTTACTGAGAAAAACTATTATAACAAATTGCAAAAAAAAAAAAAAAAAAAAAAACTAATTGTAAAATACGAAAAATTTTTGAAGTTATTTCTAACAATTTTCCACACGTCTTGAGTACAGTAAAGAAATCACTTTTTAAAGCATCGTGGCAACTTCAAGAACTTTTGACTAGTTTATAAAGAGCACAATGGCTCCATTTCTAACAACCCTTTTCAAATTGAAAACTATCCTTGAATGCCCTTTGAAAATGAAGCTTTCTTACAAGTTTTCTTTGGATTTTTTACTTTTTGACTTCTTGGTGTTGGTTGCCTTTCCCACCAAGCAACAATAGCTCCAGATCATCCAATGGAAAGTACACAATTCAACCTTGGGTTAAAGAAACCTCTTGAAATATTACTTTGAATTTGTCAATTTAAATGATGACAGATTGATCCAACTATCAAACATTAACATTTAGATTCGGGTTGATTGAGTTTGTTTTTGTTTCTCTTTGAACATGACTTATCCTATAAGTATTATTGTACAAAGGATGGGATTAATCTATACTCAAATCTTTGACATTTTAGTCAAAATGATGCCTTGACTAGATGTGTTATGAGTAGGCTATTTATAAACTATATTTGTCGGTGGTAAGTTTGAATGTCCACTCTTTTTAATTGTAACCTTTTTAAAAAGAAAAGGACCAACTCCTTTTTTATTTCTCTTTATACGTTAAAATGAACTTGTCACATGATTTTAACGTACTTAAAATCATTTTGATGGATGTGATATGTAACATATATGTGGACATTTTACTAGTTTGAAGCCAAAATTGAATATGTTCAAGAATTATGGAACAAATTGAAAAAATGCATAGTTTCTTCACAAAATTCAATTATTTTTAATCTCTATTTAACTTTATGTGTTTTTCAAATTTTATTACCAACAAAATAACCAAGCATTTATTCATTTATTTATGATACTTTCAATTATAGAAAGAAAAGTGGACCTTCTAAAAAGGAAAATTAAAGGGGAAAAATATGGCGAATATTTATTTCTCAACAAAACACTTTAATTGAAAGCAGCATGAGAATGGAAATAATTAGTTGGAAGCTTTTAAATTGGAACTAAGGTCTCAATAAAATGAAAATCCAGTAAGTTTCATTGTTGTTGATGGTGTTTATTACAATGAAATCGAGACCCACCACTAATTTTAGAATACAGAGTTTATCAAATATTTTACAAATTTCTTAAACTTTAATTATATTTCATAGCTAGATTTTTAGATTTTTTGGAACAATTTTAACCTTGTAATACACTCTCTCTTCTATTAAATGTTCGTGTTATTTTGTAATTAAAATATTAAAAATAATATTCAAAATGTTTTTCATAATAATTATTTGGAGATATTTTTTTTTTAAAGAAAATTAATTTCGTTTTATGCCATCATTAATTGTATGTCCTTCGTTTAATGAATTTTAATTTTATTCACTACTGAATGTGTATATGTCCCTTGATTTTAGAAAGATGTTTGTAATACATTTTTTTTCATATTAAAAATTGTGTATTATTTTAAAATTAAAACATTTAAAAATTTCAATTTGAATTTAGTATTTATTAAATTTGGTTTATATTTTATTAATGCAAGATTCGTTATGATACCATTATTTTGATTTTAGGTGTTTTTGCTTTTAAAGGATATTTTTACTAGTTAGTTACAAATTTGTCACAAATTTTTCTTTTTTACATATTTCAAATTTTAACCTAAAATTCAAAATCTCAAATTTCGGTTGTTGTATTTAATGTAAAATTATTGTTATAAATATTTGTTTTCATCTAATTTTTGTTTCTTATGTATATATACTATATTTATTCCAAAGGTATTTAGAACTAGTATAAATTTAAAGATGTTATGTACTATATACTACATATTTTAATTTTAATCTTGTCTTTATTAAGATATATAGTTCACATACTTAGTCACGTGGACACAAGTATATATTTGAAATTGAGATGTATATTTTGTTATTTTGTTAATATATACATTTTCCTTTTTTTTACAGATTTTGAATTTTGATTTAAAAATTAAAATCTCCAATTTGTGTAGACTACATTTAATGTAAAATTATGGTTACAAATCTTCGTTTTCATTTATGTTTTGTTTTTTAGGTATATATACAAAATTATTCCATATGTATTTAGAACATGTACTAATATATACTTTATATTTTAATTTTAGTCTTAATTTTAAACTAGTGTTGCAATCTTAATCTTAAATTCTAAAAAGAGAGACAGAAAAAGAGAAGATAGTCTTTCTTTTTTTTCTTTTATGTGAACTGATCGCATCTTGAATCAAAAGGTTTTTCTATTTGTAAATACTTTGTGATTTTTTTCAATAATTAATTTGTGCATTAAATAATTTTGTGTCATTTTATTTTAAATTAGTGAATTTATAAATTTTAGTTAAAATTACCCAATCAATTAGCGAATACCAAGTTATTGTTATTTTCATTAAATATATGATTACATTATTTAATAGAAAAATTATCGTAAATGATAAAACTGTTGAAAATATTTACAACTAATAGCAAAATACAACGTCTATCGTAGTCTATTGCAGAGTAAAATTTTGCTATATTTGTATATATTTTAGTTCCTTTTCCTATAATTGAAAAGAGTCATATTTAATTTAATTAGTAAAAGATATAATTTACCGTTTGCTTATATCAGCGCAAAATTACTACAACGGACCATTGTCCACGTGGATTAAGATCTCACTCTTAATAGTCTTCATATTTTTCTCATTACTCTCTATTCTATCTTGCTCTTTGCTCTAGAGTAATGAGAATGAAAGTCAAGCCCAACACAATTAAGATGGCTTTTATAATTTATAAAAATGATAACACAAATAAAAAATTTGCGTTTTTAAAAGTGGAACGTATTTTATTCTGTGTCCAAAATTTTGATGGACTAATAATTATCTAAGAAAAAAGGGCAAATTGTAAAAATTATTCATAAAATATGGTGGTAGTTGCAATTATACCTTCAAACTTACAATATTTGTAAAAATTGAACACTCAAACTTATATAATTATTAAAATTTATACAATTATGTAAGTTTGAGGGTCCAATTTTAACATTTGGATATGATTGATAAGTTTAAAGGTATAATTGCAACTCTTTTTGCAATTTGCTCAAAGAAAAGAATAAATCTAAAGAGTTGTTTGAGACACTGTGTTGAAATATGATGTCTGAATATACAATATTTGTGGAGTTTATATGTATATAGAGTTCATATGTCTGTGTTTTGAGTGCTAAGTTTATATGTTAAGATATCTAGTGTAGGTTTTTTTTTTAATTTATTTTTTTACATAAATAATCTGTTCTTATGATAATTATTTTTGTTTGGAAATTTTTTTATTCAATAATTCTACCCATGTTTTTTTAATAAACCATAGATTGCACTTTACTTTGTTGTTTTTTAAGCACGCTTGTATTGTTGAGAGTTTTGAGAAATGGGGTTTAGGGTTTATTCTAGATCATGCTTTTTTTTTTTTTTTAAATTTAAACAATCATTTTACAAATTTGTGCATGTGACATTTCTAGTTTAATCATTTTTATTTTCAATTTTTGAAATAATATATTCATGTGTCTGACAATTTTTTCTCAAAAATGTTTTTACATACAAAATGTTTAATTTTTTACATGATATAAATAATCTTATTAACACTAAATTACTATAAAAAAAACAAAATAAAATATTATGAACTAATAAAAAAAATCAAGAATTCAATGTTGGAACTTACGTACTTTTGTATGGACAAAGGTATTTTTATTGACAATTTTGTGTCAACTTAAATATAAACATTTATTGATGTTTTATATTTATTTTTAAATTAATAGTTATTTTAAGTTTTAAATTAAGATTTTATTGATGGTTTTATGTCACAACGGCCAACAAAAAAAAAAAAAAATTCATGAGTCTTTACAAATTTGTAATTGTCATAATTTAAAATAATGGTTGTTGGAGTTGGTGGAATAACTCTTGTCCAAGGTCGCTGGAGTTGTCTATCAAAGTTGAATGTTGCCTGAATTAGCTATCGGAGGTGGTCGCCGGAGTTGGACGTCGGAGGTAGTCACGGGAGGTAATCACTAAAATTGATGGTTGTTGGAAGTGGTGGCTTGTGACGAGGGTTAAATGCAACATGTATAAAATATCGATAAGATATGAAGTTCACCTCCCAAAAGTAGGGTTAAATTCATATGTCAACTAATCTCATGTATCACCCCATCCCACCCAAACACCCATTGATTAGATTTTCCAAGAACTAGATTGGAGTCAGTATTTTGGTTGCAAAATCATGATCATAGCAGTAGATTAGATTTCAATTTTCAACCCGAAACCGCCATTTTCGAATTTACACATAACAAATGAATGTAGAAGTTCGATAAGAATCTTGAATCCCGATAATGGGTCCTACTCTGCTCCTCCTGGCTCCGCCAAGGCACTGAAATGTCGACTGTTCTCGAAACCATTGGCAATGGCAAAAGCTTGAGGTAGCAAAATTTGCCAGAACAAGCGTGTTACAACAAGTTTTCACCGGCGAATGAACAGAATTCATCAGCCATCCAGAACTTAGAGCCTTAGCGATGGCGTAAAGTGGAATGGAATTCGATCTCGAGTTTCGAATCTCAACTTAAATCTGCAATCCTCTGCAATGGTTGTCCAGTTGAGTACGTTACTACCCCACTTCCTTTTTGTCTTTGTCATCTGTTTCTATTATGTGCGTTTCTTCAAATATGAGAGTAGACCATATCCACTCCGTCACTTTCAATTCCAGATTCTCGGAGGCCCATATCGTTATTTCTGTTCATCCGATTCTCCAAGACCTAATAATGGGCCAAACATTGGGTGCTTTTCAGTTTTCATTGCAAATTGAATTGATATCAGGCCCGGGTATGCCCTTAAGCTCGTCGTTAAGCTCACATGCACACCAACTGTTTGTGGAAATGTCAGGTATTTTTCTTTTCCCCATTTGTTTAAGTGGCTTGGAGCTTTTTACTTTTCAATGTGTATTATTCAATGTTTACATTACATTAATCTGTAGTTTCCTCTTTGTCTAGCTCGAGATGCTGATTCGTCATATGATCTATGCCTTCTCCGTTTTCTAGGTATTTCTCCTCCACGTGCATGAGCTACCTACTTTCCATTTTGCTTCTTTGCTATACACCATCTTTCAACATTGAAAACAGCTAAAGCAGAGACAATGAAACTTACTTATGTTCATTTCTTTTTACTCTATTAAGGCTAAAGAATGAGCAAACTCCAAAATCTCACTTGATGGAAACCCAGATGCCTATACTTTGTAAACTAGTCTTATACAGGCTTAGGCACGACAGGTACAGGATTTTCTCACAGCCGTCTTTACATTATTAATGGAAAACTGAGTTTTTATTTGAAAATATTTTAACCCCTTTTTCTGAGTCTCTCTCATAAAAGAATGGTATTGCCTCGAGTCGTGAAAAGGCTCGTTTTTTCACTTAAATCCTGTGACAATAATGACTCTCTTTCTGGCCTCATTATCACTTGTATCATTAAAAAACCCTGCAACCCACAACTTGATACATACATTTATGTGCTGTAGTTTTACTTGCAGAGCGGCTTTCTTTTTGTGGGCTGTAATTGTCTTTGTCAGCCTTTCTTATTACTTCTCTGTCACTACCCATCTAAGAGCATTCATACCCAACATCAATTGCCGCTTTAGTTTGTCACTTGCTTTTACAGTTACTATTTTCTCCATTTACTTCTTCTTCCTGGCTTACTAATATTTCTGCTGCTATTCCCATTCTTTGTTGTTTTCTTTCTCGTCTGTGCTCTGTCTTTCGGTGATTGGCAACTGGGTTTCTATCAGTATCAGGTGCCTTGAGAAGTGACTCAAACAATGGCTGCTCGGTCGGTTTACTCTTCATCAGTGCCTTCACTACCTCCCCCGAGTCCGAAATCTCCGCCTGAGTACTCGGATTTGTATGGGAAGCGTCGAGAGATAGCTAAGATTCAGATGCTTGAAAGAGAAATTGGATTCCTTGAGGTGAGTTCGAATTTGAAAATGATTGTTACTGTCTTCATTATCTCTTCTTCCTCTTGTCTTTTCTCCCCTTTGAAGTTCAATGGCATAGTAACTTGGAATGCTATTATACAATTGCAAGCGTCTCTGTTTTTGTTATTAGCTTTGCTAATTAGACACAGAACTTCGAAGTTCTTCATGCAGATCTATTTGTTTGATTTAGGGAGCTAGTTTCTCTTACAGTTTTAAAACAGATTCAATAAGCTTAGAACTTCCATTTCGTGGCATAAAGCTTCTCCAAGACCTTCATGGAAAAGCACAGCCAAGGAAAAATCTAAGAAAATTTTTTTGCTCCTAAATTTCTTCGGATGCCTTCCCCAGAGCAAGGGGAACGAAAAAGAGAAAGAATGGATCTGTATTCTAGTATTTGTGGAATTTGAATATTTAGGACTCATGTCTTCTCGCTTTCAGTTTCCTCTAAAAAGCTTATTTCTTTAGAATTAAGTGCAAATTTTTCCCTCCGTTATGGGATCTTTTTGCTAGATAAATGCCACATCTTACATGATAAATTGAAATAAAATCACGTTCACACACGTCATGAGGCACAATTCTCTGTTTCGAATCCAACATGAATGCTTTTATTATTAGTTCAATGCATTACATATTTCTAGTTTTCTTGAAACAGGACGAACTAAAATCCATTCAAAGTCTTCAACCTGTATCAATATGCTGCAAAGAGTATGTTTCTTTTAAATTTCGTCATCTTTTGATTCAAATACACAATCAATTAGGAGATCTATCCATCCACTCTTTTGCTTCTATTGTTGATTAACATCACATTCTTGCAGGATTAGCGACTTCATAATGGCCAATTCAGATCCATTGACGCCTACGTAAGAGTTCATTTTCAGTTAAACTAAGACTGCATAAATTTAAGTTGCATTGATTATGATCTAAGTCCATGATTCTTTTTAAAGCAGATGCAGGGCAAAACATCAGCGATGTCGCATCTGGAAATGGTTATGGTTAGAACTTTCAACATACGCATTCTGGTTTCAGCTTATTACTGAGAATGTTTTTGTATAAAACGTTTATGTTACGATTGTCCTGCAGCGGGTTTCCTTGCTTTAATTTGTCATGGCTGTGCTGCTGCTCTTGCACCAGGTGCTCTGTCGATGTAGATATTCCTCGTTGTTTTGACTCCGAACCATGTAACTTCCCATCATGTTCAAGGTGTTGTTGTATGCCAAAGTGTAGTTTCTTCTCTTGTCCTTCTTTGTCCTGCTGTAGAAACATCTCTTGCCGTAGATTGTGCTGTTTTCTATCATTACCTTCAATCTCATGCCCCCACTGTTGCGGCTTCTGCGAATGCAACTGCAGATGTAAGTGCTCTTTGTCAAAATGTTCAAAGGTACCTTCTTGTCGCCTGTGTACAAAGTCTTGTCGTAACTAAGGGTGTTCGTGGAATGGATTGGGTTGGGTTGAAACACTTTTTAAACCCAAGCCAATTGTTTGAGTTGTAAGTTTCTTTAACCTAAATAACCATAATTAAATAATGAACCCAACCCAATCCAACCATGAAACATTTGGGTTGAGTTGGTTCGGGTTATTTGGGTCATTTATTTAAATTTTTGTTTTAAAAATAAATAAAACGTTAATATGTAAAAATTTTGTTTCATTATTTTCATATATTCAATTTAGATTGATAATTCAATTTCAATTTATATTATGGTTTTCTTTCCAAAGTGCCAAAAAGTTATTTTTAAGAATTGTTGGAGAATAAATATTCCAAAAACAGCATGAAAATTAAATAAAATTAAAATAAATATACATATATATAGTAGTACCTAAGTCAAAAGACGAACTTATTATTTTTTTTTATATCCGTGAGTGTTCAAGCCAGTTTATGCATACCTCTACTAATCTCATAGGACAACTCGTCTAATTTTACAACATTTGGGTGTCAATGAAACTCGTAGGATATTAAATCGTAGGTAAGTTTTCATCATAGATTGAATTTATGACCTCGGTTTGGGTTATTTTAGATGAACTTATGAACTAACCTAGCCTATAAAATTTTTATTTATTTGAACCCAACCCAACTCAACCCAAACTATGATCGGGTTTTTTGGGTTATCGGATTTTTTTAGAACCCCTAGTTGTAACCCTTGCTCTTTATGTTGTTACTTTTAGTTCAAACAACACTAGTCCATAAAGTTATTTTGATCTTCTACATGAAAAAACCAATATACTACATTATGATGAATATCTTCTACTTTTTATTAGTTTTGTCCAAATTTATTAGTGGGAATACGATTTGTATGACTCTTAAATTATGACTTTAAGACAATATTTTGAGTTGTTTAATCACGTGCCTACTGCTTGATTATTGATGTAAATCATTGGAATTGGCTGGCCACAATTTGTCTATATGATTATAGAGTTGTCTTATCACTTGTGAAAATAACCTTCTGTTTGTTTAGACCCTGAATTAGTAGTCATACTAGAGGCTTATGGATAATCTGTATCAATCTGTATCTAGTAGAGCATGGCCCCAGATGCTTTTGCATCGACAGCTGAGAGGTATCATGCTTATGTTCTTTATGTTTGTGGCAAGGCTGGATGCCCGCATCCGATCCAAGTTCCATAAGGTGAGCTTTTCTAGGTGGGTCGTTGCATGCAAGACATTACTTATGTCCAACAGGTCATATGACAGGTACAGGATTGGATACTTGCATCCGATCCAAGTTCCATTTTAGTGCTCCCCTCACATAGGCGAGCTTTTTCAGGTGGGTCGCTTCATGCAAGACATTACTTAGGTCCAACAAGTCAAATGACAAGTGCGCGATTGGATACTGCATCCAATCCAAGTTCTATTTTAGTACTCCCCTCATAAAGGTGAGCTTTTCCAGGCACGAAAAGTTCACAATTGGATTCCCACATCCGACCAAGTTTCATTTTAGTGCTCCCTTTATAAAGGCGAGCTTTTCTAGGTGAATTGCTGCATGCAAGACATTACTTGGGACCAACAGGTCGCATGATAGGTGCACGATTTAATGCACGCATCCGATCCAAGTTCCATTTTAGTGCTCTCCTCATAAAGTCGAGCTTTTTTAGGTGGGTCACTTCACACGAGACATTGCTTGACTAATGAGTTACACTATAGGTGCAGGATTGACTTTGCACGCTCCAGCCTTCGTCTGTCAGCTTGGTAGGTAAGTTACCTTGATTGTCTCTTGTTTCGATTCGTTATGCACGCCAACTCCACCAAGAAAGTGCAGCTTTTTAATCTTTACTTGGTTTGTGCGTTGAAATACGGATAGGAACATGTTCATCACTGCAGCATTGTCTAGTTTTACAATGGAAGAGAAATCACAAATGAGAGTTTCGGGAGTCTAACATTGGATGTTAAAAGCACACACTTCACTAACTTTCAGATGAGAGAGTTTTGGGAGTCTAACAGATCAACAGAACAACAAATTTTAGATAAGTAGAAAAGAAATGCCAATCTTTAGGTCATTACATTAGTTTTAACTCTCCCAGAACTTCCAAACTTGAACTCTACTTCGTAGAATAAATCAAACTTCAATGAATTTTTAAATGGGAGAAAAGTCTTATAGGAGAAAAGTGACTATGAAAAAGTAAAAAAATGAAAAGTGAATCCAATTTAAAGAAAAAACATTTGTAGACTATTTTTTTATTATTCGAATAGTCACGTCTCTTCTTTAAATGGGTTAAAATTTGAAAATTAATATCCATTCACAAAAGAATAAAACTCATGAAATTGAAGGAATGCAACCCTAAACGGAGAGTCATGCACCCGTTATTCCAACATTTTATTGTTTCTATATTATTAAAAATAAAAAGGAGATTGAAATTAAAAGAAAAGAAGCCGAAAAATTGTGTTGTTCCTCACGGGTTTAGCTTGTTTTGAAGTGACCCGTGAATGGGAATTTTGTATTGTACCTTAATTCACACTTTTTGGAAATGCTGAGAACCCTATGAGATTTATATTTACAATTTTGTCTTTCCTTTCATATCAATCAATGCCTACAAACATGAAAGTTCTTTTTTTTTGGTAAATGTAATGCCATTTTTAAAATGTAATGCCTAAACTTTTATAGAAGTCACGGTTGACATTCATATATATATATATATATATATATATATATATATATATAACGATTTAATCTCTAAATTTTTAATTTTATAGAAATTTGGTAATTATACTTTAAAATTTGTAATAATTTAGTTCTTATCTTAAAAATTAGTGTTAAGATTTAATGAGATTTTTTATCTAGATAAATCGATAAACTAATTAGGTACTCAATATTTTTATAAAATACAAAATCTACATCATTAAATAATAAAAAGACTAAATTAAACAAAATCCTTTTTGTGTCAAAAATATCTCTAAACTTTCAAAAGTTTCGAAAATACCCTTGAATTATCAAAAAGAGTTCAAAAATACCCTTATCATTGCTTTTAGATGGAAATCGTTAATGTTTTGTTTCAAATACACCCTTGAATTTTTAAAAGTTTCAAAAATATCTTTGAACTTTCAAAAGTTTCAAAAATACCCAAATTTTTTTTTTTAATTTCTAAAATATCTTTACTGTTAATTAACATATGAATACAAACCTTATTACTCGTTTTAAAAAAAAAATTTGAAGTTTCAACAGCTACATTAATACTCCTAGCTTACAAAAAAATGTTTAAAAATACTCCTAAGATTAGTATAGTGATAGATTTGTTGGAAGGTTTCTTGAGTTTGAAAAAAATCTAAAACAAATTATATTAAAAATGTTGGGTCATACATAGAGTAAAGGAGATAGGGATACCGAAAGAGGGAGATAATGGGGTATAAATAACAATAAGAGCATATTTAATATTTCTTTTATATATAATTAATATAAGGTTACTAATGCAATTTTTTGAAAGTTTAAAGGTGTTTTAGGAACAAAGTATTAACAGTAAGGATAATTTTGAACTTTTATCTTTAAATTTAAGGAAATTTTTAAAATTTTTGAAAGTTTAAAGATGTTTTTGTATAATTTAGTCTAATAAAAATTGACATCTAATTTTGATGAAACTTTTTATGTTGTTTAGGACAAAGAATAGAGTTGTAAACTTCACATAGTTATGAAATTCCGACAATTTAGTGACATTTTGGGGAAGTGAAGAGAAGGGTATTTTGGGGAGAAGGAAAAAAAAATTGGACAGAAGAGTCAAAAAGAAAAAAGGGTTTATTATGGATATCAAGATTGATAAAAATGCATAGTAGAAAGAGCCAACGAAATGGGTTTATTTTTTCCCATTCTTTTAAAGAAAAAGGAGATAAAAGGGTAACGGCTACATATTTTGCTTTTTTGACCGAAATCATGCGCTGGCCGTTGTGTGAATGCGATGGGACTTTATCGTAGTACTCAAATTTTGAGTTACGGATTCGATTCACCGCCGAATGAAAGTAAGTCTGTACTATAGGTTGAATATTTATTGTGGAACAAACAGAAAATTTTGGTTAATATTTGTTTCCCGTACAAATTTTAATTTGAATGAGTTATGTATGATTTTGGTAAAATAACAACTGGATTGAGTTAATTTAAGGAATGTTTCAATTTTATATTTATTTGTTTTTATTTTATATTTTGGAAAAGTACTGAGCTTCTAGCCTATAAATGGCAACTTATTTGTTTATTTGGAGCATCCCACTTCAAAATTAAAGATTTTTTTTTTTTTTTTTTTGAATTGCGAGCAAGTATCCAAGAGTTCTTCAAATTTGAGTAGTTTGTGGTTGCAGTTCTACCGGAGTTAGTCGTTGTATCAAACAACGGTTGTAGCATGCATGCATTTGAAGCTGAGCGAATAGTTATATTCAGTACAACTCCTTATCAGAAGCAAATCTCAACTACCTATTGATGTCTCCAACATATCTTGAGGTTTCTTAGTTATTGCGATCCATAATCATTCTTATACTATTTGGCTTAATTTTGAGTTTGAACATTGTTATTGTATACCGTTTGTGTAGTGTATCTAATTGATGTGTAATAAGTTTGTTAGTCTATCCAGTTCTTATATATTATTTTTTTCTAATACATGTAAATTTAAAATTTAAATGAGTTCCATTAAACCAAAGGGGTATGTACTATCAAATTATTAGAAATTTGAGTAAACTAGACTTCACGGGAGGAGTATTTGCATACCTCGACTAGTCTCATGGAAGAACCTACTTGAATTTACAACATTTGGGTGCTAAAAAAGCACTTAGGGGATATTTGGTTGAAGTCATGTTAAATAATTCAACTCCACCAACTTCAACAATGTTCACTATTGAAATTTGCACATTTGTCGATGAGCTCCATTTTCACCTTTTTCTCTCTCCCTCTCTCTAATATTTTGGAACCAATTATGCATCTCAAACATAGACTTTTTAACTTCATACTTCATAACTCAATTTGGCTCCTCAAACAACCCCTTAATGATATTAGATAATAGGTAGGTAACCACTATAAATTGAGTCATCCACCCTAAAAGAAAGGTGTATGTACTATTATAGTACTAAAATTTTGAGCCAACCAAACTAAATAAAAAGGAGTATGTATTACTGTAGTACTAAAAATTCTCTTCGGTCGATATAGAAACTCCATTCAAAAGCCTATCCCCAACCAATACCCATCTTGTTAAACTATTGAACCCAATTTTAATGATTAAGCCTCAAAACATGATTAGTTTGAACAATCTCCATTGTGTTGAAGCAAAGAGTCTAGTAGTGGGGTGGCTCCACCATTAAAATGAGTCTATGGATATAACAATGCCATCATTTTGTTTCTTAAGGCCATGCCTTCTCTCTTTCTTTCTCTGCCAATATTTTCTTTATTGTTGTTTCTCACCCACTTCTAAATTGGGATGTGCATGAACAGTATTATTTATCTTTTGAAAATTATTATAAATAAAAAAAATATATAAAATTATTTATTAATATTAAAAAATTTTAGCGATAGAATGCGATAGCTTTCTATTACAAAGCAATAGAAGTCTATTGCAGTCTATCGAAAGTTTTCTGTATTTATAAATCATTTGACTCATTTTGCTATATTTGAAAAGAAATTCTTATTTTTTCCAATTTCCAATTTCATCCAAAGCAATCTCCTCACGTTCCAAAAGCTTAATAACCTCTCAAACATTTAAGTCCATTTCAATAGGGGCATTGCTAATAGACTATTTTTAGACCTTTGAATAGAGCTTGGGATTCTAAAAAACTAACGCCACCCCATCTCTTCTCGAAGAAAATGAAACCTCCTAAGATCGCTTGACCATCCCACACAACCCACGCCGACCCCGCACTTCTCTTCATCGATGACCAAACAACATCTACGTTCAGTTTTCATTGATCACATATCTATTTTGTAATTATTTAATGTTCATTTTGGTTAATGTACTTTCAATCTAAATTAAAATATACATTATAAGTGTAGTATTCGGAACCTTTTTTCCTTTTTCTTTTCATTTGTGAATTTCAACCACTTCTGCTTGTCATCAATATTTGAGTCTCACATCTTTGACTTCCAAGTTAGAGTAGAGGGACTGTTTAGATTGAATTAGATTTATTTGTTGCTCTTATAAATTACATCTCTCTCTCATGTGCTGGCATTTTCACACTTTTCTTTATCATATCATATCATATTTTGCCCTTCTTTATCGTAACATGTGCCATTATGATGTTGTATACTTCATATTTAAGTCATGACCAAGTTGGAATCAATGCTTGCTTTATTTTTTTGCAAATCATTACAAATATTTATAAATAATATTGAGATTTCAAGATATTTTGATAAAATATCAATACTATAAATAATAAAAGTTGTTCAAATTAAAAATTAATTATTTAAGAGTGTAGCATTGCAATAAATTAAAATTGATCTAATTTATTGCGATCAAATCTACACTTCTAAACCCAACAATCTGTTGATAATTGATACATAAATTCTTCCTATTTCATGACATATTAACAATCCATTCAAATTTCCAACAAAAGAAAAAAGAGAAGGCAAAGGCAACAAACTCGAATCGACTGTCAGGTTTCGAATCTCAATAAATCTACATCATAAAATAATGAAACTCGCTTTGATGTTTTTGAGTTTTCGTTAACAAATAGACAGTAACAACAATTTTTAGATAACTAGGAAAGAAATGCCAAACTTTATGCCATTACATTAGTTTTAACTCTCCCCAACTTGGTGATTGCTCATTGATGATCATTCTCTCTTGCTGATTGCTGATCATCACACCTTGCTTGTTGAAGGAATGGGAAAACCTACAACAATTGGAAAACATCCTATACAAAAGACAACAATCACAACCTTGTCCAAGCGAATGCCACTGGGCTTCTAACTTGGTGTTGGTCATTGCTCCACGCAATCGAACCGAACCCAAATCTCGTCGTTTGAGCAGCGTCCCTACTCGCCACGAAAGTAACCGTGTACCTCTTCCTCTCCCCAACTTTAGTGAACACAAGTTTTGAAGGTTTCACAGTCACCTTCACAACAGACGGTGCAGTAGTAGCCACTTCGTAAACCGACCCTGCAGCGCCAACATTGGTGACGATACGAGTGTACCGAACAACCCTCCTGCTCCCAAACACAACTGAAAACGAAGGGTAGTTAAGTTGTCCTGGATCAGCAAACTTTCTAGAGCAAGTTATGTTCGAACGTTTCACTATCGCTTGAACATGATCGATCCCATAGTCCAATGAGCACAAGAAGGCAATGTAATCATCAGTCGAGATATCGTATAGAAGGCCAGGGGATAGAGCTTTGTGAGGATCAACATGGCCAGCTCCATGAGCCCATGGATTGGAAAACGCCCCTCCGGCTGCATCACGGAGCGATGAGTTGGTGTTGTCCTGTGTGTATGCGGTTGTCATTAACGCGGATTTGATTGCACTTGGACTCCATTGTGGATGAGCTGCCTTTAGCAATGCAGCCAACCCACTTATATGTGGGCAAGACATGGAAGTTCCTACATAACAAAGGATTTATCGGTTACAAAATGAACATTATTTGCCTAGAAAATACATGGATAGAGCCATCGAGACATACCAGACATGATATTGAACTGAGTTTTCCTTTTGTCATTGTCCAATCCGGTAGGTCCAATGGATTCGGACCAAGCAGCCAGGATGTTAACGCCAGGACCAATAACATCCGGCTTTAAGATTTGGGGAGTTACCAAGTTGGGTCCTCTAGAACTAAACGCCGCCACCACCGGAGATGGGCGGACATTCAGAATTGTCCCACCAAAGCTCAGCACCGCCATTGGATTCGAAGCTGACCGAACATACCGTCGGATCAAGTCGCCGGTTTTCTGTCCGACCGCCACGGCTGGCAGCAAGTGACTATCAGCCACCAATTCCTCCCCACTAGCTGCTGTGTTCGCAAGAATCATCCCAATCCCACCTGCATCTCGCACCACTCCTCCCTTTTCTACTCTAGCGTTGATTCCTCTGTCGCAAACCACCACTTTCCCTCGAACCACCGCCGGGTCGAGAGATCCCGGCAAGCACATGTTGCTGGAGGTGTTGCTTCCTTTGTTGTATACCAATTCCACTGCCTTATTCCCCATTCCTTGACCACTGTAAAGCGACACTCCAGTGAAGCGTTTACCATTTCCAAGCTGGACATAAGCTGGGAAGTCCCGATCGAGCGTTCCGGCTCCGACCGTCATGATCCACGGTGCTACATTGGCTAGAGAAGCCTTATTCGGTCCACTATTCCCAGCTGAGCAAGAAACAAAAACCCCCTTCTCCATGGCTGCAAATGCTCCGATTGCTATGGTATCTCTGTAATACGGAGCAGAGCCACCACCTAAAGAGAGTGAAAGTACATCGACGCCGTCGGATATCGCTCGATCCATACCGGCGAGAATGTCAGATCCGAAGCAACCAGTAGGCCAACAAGTCTTGTAAGCAGCAACTCTTGCTTGAGGAGCCATTCCTCTAGCAATGCCTCTTGCATAACCAAGTAAGCTCGCGTTAGCCACATGTGAACCAGCAGCTGTGCTCGCTGTGTGCGTTCCATGTCCGTCTTGATCTCGAGGCGACTCGTTTTCTCTAGGTTTTTTGAAATACCCACCACCGGAAGCCATTTGATAACCCTTGGAGAAGCTACGAGCTCCGATTAGTTTCTTGTTACAGAGAGAAGGATTAAAATCGGGTCCTGATTCACATTCTCCACGCCACCGTGATGGGATGTCCGGCATTCCAGTGTCATCAAAGCTCTTCGATTCCGGCCAAATTCCAGTATCGAGAACCCCAATGATGACATCGTGAGAAGCTTGATTAAGATCCTGAGTGTTGTGACCTTCCCATAACCCAAAATCGGAGTTGAGACCGAGGAATCCCGGAGTGCGAGTGGTGTGAAGATTGTAAACAGAGTCTTCGTAGACACCCAAAACTGAATCGGATTGGCGGAGCAATTCTACTTCGTTTGAATCCAGAGAAGCAGCGAAGCCATGGTAGGCGGAAGTGTAAGTGTAGAGAAGGGAATCGGAGGTTGAAGATGAAGATAGAGATTGAAGATGAGCGGAGTACCAGTCATGGTGGGTGAGATACTCTGATGGCAGAGCATTATGTTTCATACGAACAATGTAAGTTTTCTTGGCATCGACAAAGACAGAAGGAATAAGAAGAAGAAGAAGAAGAAGAAGAAGAAGAAGAAAATGAGAAGCCATGGACTCCATGGGAAGGAAGAATGGAGAAATTTCTTAGTTATAACAAAGCATATAGTTAGCAGAGAAAAGGAAGGGGAGATGGCGAAACAGAGCTCTCAAAACAGAGCTGACTGTCGAACAAAGAGAGGGGTTAGAGAAGGACAGTCCAAATGACAAATGTTGGTTTATATAGTAAGGTAAAGTTTCAGACAAGGCTCATTTTTCCCTTTTATTACATAAATGCCATTCATGATTTCTTTCAACTTTGCTGCCTCTAAAATGGGACTACTTTTTCAGCTTTCGGTTCTAGTGCTCATTAGTAAAATGTAAAAGGATTTAAAAATAAAATTACAAAAATAAAAAAAAAAGTCATTTTTTGAAGAAGATGCTTACTCTGTACTTAATATTGTCAAATTGCCAAAACCACCCATAAATTATGATGGTAATTGCAACTATGCTCTCAAATTATCAATTGTAAAAATTGGGACTTTAAACTTTTATAAATATTAAAATTGAACTCTCAAACTTTCGATTGAAAAAGTTAAACTCGCAGATGATAAAAATTGAACCTTCCAATACAATTATGTAAGTCCGAAGGTCCAATTTGACCCAATTTTAATATTTATTATATAAGTTGGAGGGTTAAATTTTTAAAATTGAAAGTTTTAGGATATAATTGCAACTGTTACCATACTTTAGGAGTTATTTCTGCAATTTGCTCATTCATGTTCAACTCATTTTCTTGAACATATTATATAATATCAAAAAGTACAAAAGCTTGTATAGGAAGAGAATTTGAGTCCTACAAATTCACGTTGTTTTCTTAAAACAACTTTATCCACTTCTAGTGTTTGATTTTCAAGAGTAATTATCTCCCAAAATAGAAATGGTTACTTTTCTTATTGAAGCAGCATTTCGTTAACAAGATCCAACGAATTTCTATTCTGTGGAATAAATCGTTTCAAAGTTTTTTTTTTTAATTAGGAGAAAAATAAAAATGCTAATGGAAAAGTGAAAAGTGAATCCAATTTAAAGAAAAAACATTTGTAGACTATTTTTTTATTATTCGAATAGTCACGTCTCTTCTTTAAATGGGTTAAAATTTGAAAATTAATATCCATTCACAAAAGAATAAAACTCATGAAATTGAAGGAATGCAACCCTAAACGGAGAGTCACGCACCCGTTATTCCAACATTTTATTGTTTCTATATTATTAAAAATAAAAAGGAGATTGAAATTAAAAGAAAAGAAGCCGAAAAATTGTGTTGTTCCTCACGGGTTTAGCTTGTTTTGAAGTGACCCGTGAATGGGAATTTTGTATTGTACCTTAATTCACACTTTTTGGAAATGCTGAGAACACTATGAGATTTACATTTTCAATTTTGTCTTTCCTTTCATATCAATCAATCGCTACAAACATCAAAATTCTTCTTCTTTTTTGGTAAATGTAATGCTTTTTTTTTTTTTTTTATTCTTTTTTAGTTTCTAAATTTTTATAAATGTAACAATTAACTTTTAATTTTAAATAATTTATTCTATAACAATTTAGTCTTTGAATTTTATTAAGCAATAATTTAGTTCTTGTACTTTAAAATTTGTAATGATTTAGTCTCTATCATGAAAATGAGTGTTAAGATTCAATGAGATTTCTTACATAAACTAATTATATTCAATAAAATTAATAAACATGAAATTGTTTAAATTATGGACTAAATGGTAACTAATAAAAAAAAATATAAAATCTAAATTGTTATAAAATTGAATGGAAAATTAATAAAAATATTTTTTGAAACTCTCCTATTCTTTTTCTTCTCTTTATTGTTGTTTTCCTACACCATGACAAACACTCCCCAGCTGGAAAAGCGCGTAAGGTTTTGCCATATTAAGAAACCATTGTTCATTGTTCATTGTTCATTGTTCATTTCTTTTTTCTTTTTTTTTTTTCCAAGTCATAAATCTAACATAATTTACAGAGTTGTGTTCAAATGGAGGTGGGAGGGGCTGAAATTGCTGACTTTGAAAATTGCACTATTATTTTATGGATATAGATATTAAATATGTACGATTTGAATGTTTGAATTTTCAACATCTGAAATAATTAATATTTGTGTTTGGATATGTGTGATAATTGATATCTAGAAGCCAAAGGCGATATAGCTCAACGTTAATTAGCCTGAGATGGAAGGTTTAAAAAAATAGTATTATTTAACTTATTGTTATATTAATTAATTATTTATTCAATTAAAATAAAACATAAATGAATGTTTTTATATCAAACATAATTTAATCATAGAAAATTTATTATAAATAGAAAAAGTATCAATCTATTTACAAATATAGCAAAATATTGCTATAATTATTTTTATATTTTCAACCGTTTTTCTATTTTTGAAAACATCCCTTAAATTATTTGAATTAATTACCAAAAGTAATTAAATTAATAGAAATTAATTAGAATAATAATAATTTATAAGGGTAATTCTTTTAAATGAAAAAATTGACAAAAATATTTTCAAATATAACAAAATGCCATGGTCTACTAGTGACGTTACATTAAATAATTAAACTATATTTTGGTTATATTTACAAATATTTTGACTTATTTTGTTATGGAAAATTATCTTAAGTAACAAAACGACTGAAAATATTTACAACTAATAGCAAAAAATATGCCGTCCATCTATTGCAATCTATCACATATAGACAGTAAAATTTTGCTATATTTATAAATATTTTAGTTCTTTTTACTATATTTAAAAAGGAGTTTTTGGTATATTTAAAAACAATCCAATTTAAAATGTATTTATAACTAATAATTAATGAAAAATATGGGGATGGGAGTAGGAGAGTTAGAAGTGGAGAATTGAGTGACATTTTGGGGAAGTGAAGAGAGGGGTATTTTGGGGAGAAGGAAAGAAAAAAGGATGGACACAGCAGTCAATAAGGAAAAAGGGGTTATTATAAAAATCAAGATTGATAAAAATGCATAGTAGAAAGAGCCAACAAAATGAGTATCATTTTCCCCATTCTTTCAAACAGAAAGGAGATAAAAAGAGGGCATGACAACACAATATCATTTGCCCATGGTAACGGCTACATATTCTGCTGCCCCTTGTGTGAATGCGACCCGACTTCCCAACTCAACCCGACAACAATCTTATCGTAGTGCTAAAAATTTGAGTTAAAAGAGATGTATGTAGAACTAGAAACTTACGATCTGTTTAGTCGAGAATTCAAATTCTATTTTAAGTTCAACAAATATGTATTTGGCGCAAAACTCATATTCTTTACAAATTCTAAAAACAATATTTTTTTATGTTTTCATTGTGTTCATATTTTGAACTTTAAATTTTAAAATGCATAATTATATTAAATATTTAAAAATACAATATGTCATATTATAAACTCAATTCATTTTTTTTTGAAAAATGTCATATGTATTATAAAATGTAGTATAAATTATATAATATTACAAAATAATTATTAGATAATTTTTTTTCTTTTGATATAAATTATATTCATAAATAAATTAATAATGATTTATTGTCAATTAAATATTGGTGGATAACTACAATTAGTTTTATAATTTATAAATATATAGTATTACACACATTTTAAATAACTGTTTAAATTAGAATCCAATTTCTGATTCTGCTACTAAACACATACCTAAAAACATGAAATACAACTTTGTTTTCGTTGGATTCCTTGTTTCCAATGTTTTCGAATTCTCTATCAAATTGGCCCTTAAATTGTTACAAATTTGAAAGTAGAAGGACTGTACTGTTACATACTAAAGTTCAAGGACTAGATTGTTACAAAATTGAAAGTACAAGGACTAAATCATTATAAACCAAAGTTCAGAGACTAAATTGTTACTTTGATGAAAGTTTAAGGACCAAAAGTATTTTTTAACCTTAAAAGAAAGAAGTATGTGCTATCGAATTACTAGAAATTTGAATCATACTTAATGAAAGGAATATTTGCTAGTTTTTCCCCTCTTTTTAATATTTGTGAGTCTACATATTAGTTTGATTGCACTCCAACTAATCTCAATGAATAATCTACTTAGTTTTACAACATTTGGGTGCAAAGAAAACTTATAAAATATTAAATTTTAAATAGATGACCACCACCATAGACTAAACTCATTACATGTAACTCTAAGTTCTTTATAAAGTATTTGCGATTCATAGTACTAAAAATTTAAACTAGACTGTATGAAAGGAGTATATGCTACCCATAATAATAAAAATTTGAGCCGGTAAGAATGAAGGGATGGAGTCCTTGCTACTTGTAGTACTAGAAAGTTAGGCCAACCAAACTAAATATAGAAGCATATGCTACTCATAGTATTAGAAATTTTAGTCATCCAAATGGTCATCAAAGCTAAAAATGAGTAAAAATTGGAGTGATCCGAACTTAATTATAAGGAAGGAGTACACATACCACACGTAGTACTAGATCTATTCAAGCCATCCAAACTAAAAGGAAGGCTTTTATAATATTGTAGTACTAGAAATTCTCTCAACCTCAAAGGTTCAATGCAAATCAACACTCCTATAAAAAACTCAAATCGAAACCATTAAACTCAAAGGAAGAAGTATATACTATCGTAGTAATAGAAAGCCTCTGAACCTCAATTGCTCTATACAAATTGATCCTCCTTTCGAAAACCCAAATCCAATCGAATCCCAACCAACTCCCATCTTCTAATATGTAGTGCTCCGAATGATCAAGTACGAGATCTCGTTGAATTCGTATATGACATATTTATATTATTTACGATTTTAACCCTAAAGTTTAGAGAAGTGCGTTATATATAGAGGCATTTACACAAACTACATAAATCTGGATGTGAATTCAAAGAGATAGATTAGTCGGAAAGAATTTGGTTTGTGTTGGTGCATAAGAAAGAGTAGAGTAATGGGGGGTGGCTCCACCACTAAAATACGAGCGTAGATGGTGGCGCGGATTAAGGCAATATCTACATTTACAACATTAAATCTATAGGAAAAGTGGAGCAAAAAGCGCACGCTTAGGGAATGGAATCATATGGACACACTTAAACAATGCCATCATTTTCTTTATTGTTGTTTCTCACCGACTTCTAAATTGGGATCTGTGGAAACAATGTTATTTATTTTTCCCAATTCCCAATGCCTAACCTTATAAATATTAATTTCTCTACATTCTAATCACCAAACTAATGTTAACCAAACCAAAATTATCTTTCTACGTCTAACAATCATCTCGAGAGTAATAGCATCGACAATTTTATTCTCCTTTCGAGAGATGTTCGTTTTCGACAAAACTGATAATCGCAATTTCATACAAGGCAATCTCCTCTCCGTTCACATATGCTTGATGGCCTTCAAAACATTCGACTCCACCTCAATAGGCGCAATCTAACAGTTGACTTTTTCTAAGAAATACACAACCTGTAAAATTATTTGACCATCCTCACAACCCACCATAAACTCCCTTGTTAGCGACCAATTAACAACATATGCATTCAGTTTCCATTAACTATGTATTTAGTTTTAGTGTCTCTACATTTTAAATATTTACTTGATTCTTGTACTTCCAATCAGACATTAAAATATTCATCTTTCATAAATATTAAAATTATAAATACTTATAAGATATTAAACTAAAATATCATCTATTAATCTCGGTATATACTAATAAAGAGACATATAAGTTAATCTGGAAAGTGAAAAAAAAAAAAAAAAAAAAACTTAATTAATTAATATAAATAATTTTTATAATTTTTTTTAGTTACACACATATCCAATTTAATAGTTTATTCATATATTCATCAAATTGAAATCACAATTCCGATGTTTTGATTTTTATTTTCAATTTTGATTTATTTTATTTTCAAAATATTAATTTTAATCATTATACTTTTGAAATGGGATGATTTTGGTTTATTTATTTCCATTTTTTTTATTTAATTTTAAAAATATTAATGTAGTAACTTTATAAAAAGTAGAGAAACTAAAGGGATAAGAGTAGTATTCAAAACAATATATATATATATATATATATATATATATATATATATATATATATATTCTTTTCATTTGTGAATTTCAACCACTTCTGTTTGTCATTAATATTTGAGTCTCACATCTTTGACTTCCAAGTTAGAGTAGAGGAACTGTTTAGATTGAATTTGATTTATTTGTTGTTCTTATAAATTATATCACTCTCTCATGTGCTGGCACTTTCACACTTTTCTTTATCATATTATGTCATATTTTGCTGTCCTTTATCATAACATGTGCCATTATGTTGCATACTTCATATTTAAGTCATTATCAACTTGGAATCATTATCAATGCTTTCTTTATTTTGCAAATTATACCTTTTCTTTCAAAGTAATCTAAAAGGCCTCTTTTATTTCTCATGCTCCCCCCATATTTTAACTATAATTATAATATCCTTCTCCCTATTGATAGGGTGAGATTTCAATTTTCCTAATATATTAATTAAATATTAAATTTTGGTTAATAGATGATATATTTGTAGGTTTTATTTGTATTTTATGAAAGATGTTGGAGATGTATTCTTAATATTGATGTGAACCCTCTATGAGACATCTTCTTGATTTTACGACAATGTTTAGCATACAAGTTTGACTTCTTTAACCCAAAGTTAATACATGTATTTTGGAAACTGAATCTATATTCATTACACGAATTTTGTTTATTCCAAGCTATAAATATTGAAAATGTTACAAGCTAAATTACGTTATATAAACTTATAATAAATTTAGATTTAGATGAAACGTAGATCTTCTTCTTTAGATTTACGTCAATCCAATTGCCAAAAGTCAACAGCTTGACCATTTATGCTTGCAGTTGTTCAACCTAAAAGAAAAAAAAAAGTATTAGTATTTATAAATCACAATACCAACTAGCGTACATACTATACAAACTCCAAGATTCATACACCCTACTTATTAAAACCATATGCTAAAATCATTCCCTAGTAGGAAATACAAATTGATTAATTAGAATGTAGGCATGTGTCATTATTTCATTAAAATGACTTAATAAAATGGTATGATTTGTAGATGTGAATGAAGACTATATATGGAGGGCCTACAACTATATTTTTATAGTATTCCAATGTTGCTCAAATTATTGAGAGAATTGGGGCAATAAAAGGAAGAAGTTTCTAAGGTAGGGTTTGGATGGATGATCCATAATTTGCTCAATGGGATGAACTGGCCATGACTTTTAAAATAGGGGGGGACAAGATATAGAAAGAGAAGCTATAGGAGATAGTGCTTCTTTTATATATATTGAAAAGTAAGAGAAGAATAATGAGTATTCAAAAGTGAGATCCATCTTCCACTCATTTTAGTGGCAATATATATAAATTTATATATATATATATATATATATATATATTCTGATTAAAAAAAATTATTTTCATTCAAAAAAATTTGATGACTATATCAACCCAAACCAATCGGTACAATTTGGGATGAGTTTGGGTTCAAATAAACGAAAATTTATGAGTTGAATTGGTTCATGAGTTCACTTAAAATAATTCAAATTAACTCGAACTTAAGACCCGTTTGGACTGATTCGAGAAAAAAAAATATTTTTTAAAAAATTTATTTATATTTAACTTTTTTTTAAAAAAAAAAACTTTTTAAAATACATTTCAAAATCTATTTTGAGTGGTTATCAAAAAAATTCCAATTTTTTTTCAAAATAAGTTATTTTTTAAATTAAACACTAAAAGATGTATTTCAAACACATAGTTTTAAAAAATATGTTTTTTTAAACTTATAATACAATTATATATACATATATTTATTTTACTTTTATTTAATGTCGTGGTTTTTTTTGGATAATTTATTCTTCTTCCACTCCTAAACATAATTTTTTTATCCTACAATTTAGTTTTTGAACTTTAGTTGGTAGTGATTGAGTCTCTATACTTTTAAACTTATAACAATCTAGTCTCCTAAACTTTAATAAGTAATAATTAGTCCATATACTTTAAAATTTGTAACAATTTGATACCTATAAATAAAAAATAAAAATAAAATAAAATAAATCTTTTCAAAATAAGTGTTCAAACTTTTATTATATAATGACTTAGATTTTGAAGTTTAAAAAATAATTGATGCTCGTTCAAGTTATCAATCTAAGTGTATAAGAAATTTCATTAAACAGTAATAATATTTTTTTAATAACGACTAAATCCCTATAAATAATAAAATACATAGCTAAATTGTTAGCTTAACAAGAGTAAAGTATTATAAAATTGGAAATATATTTGAATAAATCATTACCCATTAAAATTTAGGGGTTAGGATTAACAACTTTTGAACATATTTTTTTAAAAAAAAAACATGTTAAGATTTGAAAATATCAGAAAACCCTTTTTGCCAAACTGATCCAATTTTAGTGGAGCTTTTTTGAAGATGAAGATGAAGCCAAATGAAAAAGCACCCAAAATGTAGGGTTACCCTTAAGTACAATAGTATAATAATAATAATAATAATAATAATAATAATAATAATAATATTATTATTATTATTATTATTATTATTATTATTGTTGATTTTTTCTTTAAACAGTGTAATTATTTAAGTGGAGTCTTACCAACCTTCCTTATAAATTAGAGAGGGAATTACATAGTGGTAACACCAACAACAGCTCAATTTTATTGTAGAATCTCTTTTGCCTTGTCCTTCATTAATTGGCCCTTTCACAAAAGGGGTTCAAAGTCCATTATTTATGATTACTTTAATTGGTACCAATAATTGTATGTAATTAAATCTTGTGACTTTGAGAAGTATGCTAATCATACTTTATGATTCATAAAGACCTTTAATTATATCTATTATAATATTTTATGGATGGAATCTTTGACTTTAAAGGTGAGAGTATATTAGTCATGGTTGAGTTAAGCTCGTTTTGACAACTTCGATAACATAGTCATACTTAATTATCCCATGTAAGACCAGTCTTTCAAAATACATTAAATGGTAACGCTACATGAAAATTGTTGTGACAAAAAAAAATTCTTTTTATATTCTCTTTTGTAAATATTGTTGTTTTTATCTTTCTACTTTTTAAAATTATCTTTGTTTTCACGTACTTTTGTGGGTAGTTTTCACCATTCTTAATAACACATTTGAATTTTAAATAAAATTTTAAAAATGAAAAAAAAAATCAAGTTTTCACATATATATAATTTTTTTTTTTTTTTGGTTTTCACAATGTATCTCGATTTTTTAAAATATGTTTAAAATATGGTAGAACTAGAAGTATTAATTGTAAACTTAATTTTCAAATATAGAAAAAAAAAAAAAGAAAATAGTTATAAACAAAACCTTATACATTATAAATTTAAAATTCAAACACACACCCAACTTCTTCTTGCATCTTTCACCACTTAAAGTAACATAATGAGCTATTTTTCCCTTTTACTTTAATTTTAAATTAACATGCACACTCACACTTCTTAAAATAAAATAATAAAAATAATAAAAAAAAAAAAAAACAAACCAAACCAAAATCCAAGAGCACATGGTTGAAATTTTAGATCACAAATCATGAACTTAATTGAATGTGTAAACTAAGTCTTCCAATCGCATTAAAAAAATTCTCAAGTGATTTCTAACAATGGATATTAAAATTCAGACAACGAAAACACACCTAACCTTTAAGCGATAACGATAGTAAATTTATAATTTAGGGAAGAGAGAACCCACAAAACAAAGTTAAAATCACTCTGATACCGAAGTCAGAGACGAAGAACCATAGAATGAAGATAAAGTCAAAAGTTTAAATTTGCTCATATAAAACTATAATGATATATATGTATATAAAAAAAAAAAAAATTGACCTAGGTTTCATCTTGATCAATTAGAATATATGAGTTTTTACTAATCGTGAACAGGTTAGGATAAAGACTAATTAGCCCATTTATTAGTTGACTCTAGTCTGGTTCAATTTCAAGATTAATTGACCCTAGACTAATTTGAGCCTAAGTCCATTTTTATCTTGAATTTACTTTCTTTAATCGACTTTTGGCCTATTTCAACCTGTCCAAATTCACCCATAACACTACTTAATCTCATAACTCGAGGGTCTATTTGAATAACTTCTTAAATATTTAAAAAAAAAAAAAGTTTTAGATATTAAAAATTGATTTTTAAATATTTAAACAATTGGTTTAGATACCATTTTGGTTCTGTAGCTTGAAATTCGTTGAATTTTAGTTCATATAATTTCAAATGTTCAATTTTAGTTGAATTGAAGAATTTTTAGTAAATTTTAAAAGTATAAAGACTTAAAAGTTAAGCTAAAAAATTCATTGTCAAAACATATTTAAAATAAAATAAAATGAAGTCAAAGGTAGTCTTTTATGGAGTGGTTGGGGGAGGGTAGCACTATGGATGAATAGTTATATTCAACAGTGGAAAGAGGAAAAGGAAGCAAAAACAGCAACAATCTGTCAGCCTTTTTTTTTCTTCTTTCTCAATTGTGTATTCACATGACAAGAGAAGGCCAAGACCATACCAAGACAAGATGCTTCAAAAATAAAATGTCTTTCAATCATAACTCACAAACCCTTTGCATTTAAATTTGTGCATCCTTGTTCTTCTTTCATCCTATTCCCAATCAATTTTATACCAAAACCATTCTTCTAGAACACAGCGTTAGCACTCGAGTTTGAAAAGCTTTGAGTATGTAATAGATTAATGCTAGATATAACAGTCGAGTAATAATTTAGGAAACGTTTAAAGCGTTAGAATTGATTGTTATAGTCGATAAATTATAGTAGTTTGTGTTTAGAGTAGAGATTATTTTAGTTTGAGTTAATGAAGAGAGAGGATAGGTGAAAAATAGTAAATCTCGTAACAAAGAGGGATTTGAAATAGTCATAGTATAGTTACACTATAACAAATGTGGCTTTCCATGACATAAGAGTGTAGCCAAAATGAGGAGAGGGAAAAAAATTTCATTAAAAAAAAAAAAAACACTTTTTTTTTTCACAAAAACACAATTTTCGAACTCTTTTTTCTTTGTGACAGTTTTTAAATGTCACCCATTTATGACATTTATTAAATGTCATTAATTAAAACTATTATAATTGGAAGTCGAAATAGTGGGTAGGTTTCATACCCCACTCCACTCAATTGAAATTGGAGGTCCAAACGTCCCATTAAAATTTTAGAATGGTTGTCAAAGTGAGTACAATTCAAAAGTAATTAATACATATGGTAGTTAAAAAAAATATTTAGAATTGTATAACTTATATTATAGTTTATGAAGCTAGGTAGTGTTTATGAGTTTATAATTAAAAAAAAGACTTTTTTTTTTTTGTTTTTTGTTTCTGCTTTTATGATAGGTTGCTGACTTAGTCGATGTTATTTTAAGATGATTAAGAGCCCGTTCGGAATTGATTTTAATGTGTATAAAAGTGATCTTAAAGTCATTCTAACTGTTTTAAGTGTTTGAGACAACTGATTATATATTAATTTTGAAAGAATCACTTTTTTATTCACTACCACAAGTAAAATCAGATAATTAGTAGTTTTTAAAATAGATTTTCCGAAAATACTTTCATTGTAGGGTAATCTTCAACCTTTGTTCAATCATAAATTAATGCTCTTTTATTTTAAATTTTTAGTATTTTATAATGTTAAATTAATTTTGTATCAATAGGTAGGACTTTTAGAGTATAGACAAAATTTTTTTAAAAAAAAATAAAATCGTAAGAGGTCTATATGTAATATTACACTTACATAACTTTATAAAAAAATGATAAAAGTAATCCACTTATTAAGAGAAATTGAAATGTCCATAATTATTATTTCAATAAAAAATAGAGAAATACTTCAAAATTCTTATAGTGAATCACGATAATATTATTATTTTCGTGTTCATAAATTTAAAACTAAGAGATTATATTGTTACAAATTTGATGATAACAAGATTTACTGACTGAACTTTTATTTTTTTATTATATATTTTTATTATAATTGAAGAACATTTGGTTTGATATTATATATTATAATAATGGCTTTTCCTTATATTGTATTATACAAAATAAATATTTATTAAAGTATTGTAAAAGTGCTTAAAATAATAATATGTCTACCTTGTCATTTCAATTAAGCAACAATTTAGTATTTTTTTAATCAAACACTGTAAACTACTTTTTCATTTTCAAAATTGAAATTTAACAAATACTAATTTACTTAATTTTAAAGCCGATTATCCTTAAAATAAAGTTAACAACAATTATTTTAAAAGCTATAGCAACTCGAAACGAAACCTAAATTTATTTTGTGATGTTCAAAAACTCACTCTAAAAGAATATCTCTAGAAATTAAAAATTAATTTAACATTTGTTTTTAAATTTTTTAATCTCATATTCACAGTCGAATTATTAAAAGTATGTTTTAAAATAATTTTAAAATCATAAGTGATTTTAGAGTAATTATTTTAAATGACAAAACTGTTAAAATAGTTTCAACTATAGTAAAATGTTATTATCTATAAATGATAGACATTGATAAACACTAATAGACATCTATTAGTGATAGATGATAGTAGTTTATCAGTGTCTATTATTATCTATCGTTGATGGACAATAATATTTTGCTATATTTAAAAACTACCTTGATTTTAAGCATTTTAAAATTACTTTTAAACATGCTTCAAACATTTTTAAGAGAAAATATTAAAAAATGTAGATATAATATGGGAAAAAGTTACCATCTTTTATTGATAAATTACTAATTTAGTTTAATGGTCAAGTTTATGTTTATTTAGTCTCTAAACTTTCAAAAGTATCTAATAATCTAATAACTTTGACATTAAAATGTGTGCAATAGATAATTAAGACCCTTGACCATTTTGTTTTTTTGTTTTTATTTTTGAAAATTAAGCCTATTTCCTCCCTATTTCTTTCATTGATTTGCATCTTATAATAGTTGAATTCTTTGCCAAATTTCAAAAACAAAAACAAGTTTCTAAAAGTTATTTTTTTAGTTTTCAAATTTTGGTTTGATTTTTTAAACCATTAGTAAAAAGTAGATAGCAAAGGAATAAATTTGAAGGTGGAAATAGTGTTTATAGGCTTAATTTTTAAAAACAAAAACAAAAAACGAATTGGTTACAAAACGGGCCTAAACTTTTAACTTGGTGTCTAGTAGATTTCTAAATTTTTCAATTTTAGATTTAAAAGATATGACTTATTAGAAATATTTTTTTAAAAAATTCACATATAAAAATATATTTTAACCTATAAGGAATATTTTTTTGAAAAAAATTACATATCTACAAAATAGAAATTTGAAATGGTAGGATCCCATTCAAAAAAAAATATATATATATATATATCAAAGACTTATTAGATGTAATATTGAAGATGAAGGGATTCGTTGCTAATCTTTTTTATATCGTTCCAATTTAATTGAATGCCTTTGACGAGACAAAGTTTAGAGATTCGTTAGATACAAAATCTAAACTTTAGTGGCTTACTATACATTAACCTATTAGATACTTTCGAAAGTTTAAGGATCAGATAGACACAATTGTAGAAGCTTTAAAGACTAAACTAGTAATTTAACCTATTTTTAAAGGAGAAATAGTTTTTTTTTTCTTTTTTTCTCAATTCAATCTTACAATTATTAATCCCAAATTTAAGCTTTTACATTACATTTGAAATTTCAAGGTTGTGTTTTTACAATTAAAAATTATTTATGAGCAAAATTATAATTATTGCTATAAATTATAAGTGATTTTAAAATTTCGAACTATTTATTATCAAATTAAAAATTTTTTCAAACCAAGCATAGCTCAATTGACATGCAATTGACATACAAGTGCAGTAGTAACCACAAGATCTGTAATTTGAATCTTCCAACTTCCATCTATATTTTTTTAAAAAAAAAAAAAACTGGAAAGGTTGAGATATATATATATATATATATATATATATATAATGAAAGTATTTAAAAGTTAGAAGTAGCATAAGAAAAAAAGGGATGGAACAATAATTAGAAGAGTTGGTGTGTTGAATATGTGGAAAACTCATTATGATGGAGAACTATTATGAGTTGCTTGGTTTTTCCATGCTTGTGAAAGCAAATTATTATAAGAATTATTTCATGTACTAATAAAGCCACTGAATTTATTTGTTTGCATCTTGTGTGGAAATTTTGTTTACATTTTGTAGGACAATTTTACTAATTTTCTGTATAAACTTAAAATTATGAAAAAATTATTTATGATAACAGCTAATTAGGTTTATACTTGGGTAATAATGGCAGAAATAATAGAATCAAAAGGATGAATTAAAGAAACACTAAAATAAAAGCTAAAATCAATTCTAGAGAGAAATGCAATTTATTCTCTTATTATACCAAATTGAAAATAAATTATGGCCGTTTTTTTGTTGGAGCGACAATCTTTAGAACGAGTCACTCCACAATTAAACTTGACTAAAAAATGACAAAGGATGTTTCGTTTGAATTTCTAGGAGAAATGTCTCAAATTTGAGAAATCAATTTTTATTTATCACGATAATCTATTTTAATTACATTCCAAATTCTTAGGTATTTATAGCCATCGCACAAAAGAAAATCTCAACCCTTCGTATACCCAAAAATTAGCTAAAAAAAGTAATGGTCACGACCAATAAGTTTGGTAATTTCTATTCACCTAAAATTAACCCTTAAAAGCTGAAAATACACTTAAGAGTTAGATGAAACTAAAATAATAAAAGAAGACTTCAAAGTGCTTTTCAAACAAATGTTATTAATGACAACTCTATTAACAACTTCAAGCTTTAAAATATTGAATGAATCTTTGTTGATTTTCTTGGTAGCGAATTGTGTTATAAGGCTCGTTAGAAATCGTGAAACAAACATGATCTCTATCAAAGTCTAATAGCAAATTAGACACTTTTTATAGTTTAAATACTTTTCAAATTCGAAATTGAACATTAAAGTATTAAATAAATAAAAGTTTGAAAGTTGACGAACTAAACTTGTAATAAATTTTTTTTTTCACAGGATACTTTGAAAAGAAACTGCATCAAATAAACTCAACTTTATGGTATATTTAAAAAGATGTAATTCTATTTTTTATTCATGAGTTTTCACCATTTTTTTTCCTATTTCATCTCACCAAAATACCCTTATCATAATTAGTTATTATTGTTTTTTATTATTAACTAGTTGGATATAATAACGTTAACAATACATGCTTAGTTGAATTTATGGAAAAATATATGTGTATTATAAAATACGATTGTTTATTCCATCGAGTAGATCTATTGGTCAACTTTTTTTTTTTTTTTTTTTTTTTTTACACAATTGTAATTTTTATGTTAATTTCGTACAATTAAAATTTATAATAGACCTAACTTTTGGGCCAACTAAATGGATTTGGGTCTTAGTTGACCATTGAACCAAAATAACTATTCTCAAGCTCAATTGGGTTTTAGCCCAAATATTAATATTAAATTGGATCAAATTATTTTATTTCATCTAATAGTTATGGTGAAAACATATGTCATCGTTGTGATTTGTCAACTTATGTCTCCAACTTTAGTATGGAACACATGTCAACTTTTAATTAGTCTTAAATTCAATTATTTTAATTTCGTCATTAATTTGAGAACTAATGTGACAATTTGTGATTGGTCCAAAATCTCTTATTCAACAATATTATAAGTAGGTTTAAAAATTTTTAATGTTTGTCTTATGTATTTTTAATTTGGCAGGATTAAGAAGTAGCATAAAAGAAAGAATTTTTTTAGTTAGAAAATTTCAAACACATTATTTTTTTTTTTTTTAGATTTTACATTTTGGTGGAAAAATTACTAAATAATCATTTTTTTTTTTGTTGTAATTTTTTATTTTATCTTGTCTTAAAATAAATTAAAATAATAAAATAAAATTTTCGTCATACATGAATGTTTCTTTTTTCCATCTTTCGGGAAAGTTTGACATAATTTTTTTTCTTTATATAAAAGTTCTTAATTTTTTTTTTCATGTCAGAAAATTTTGTAAAATATGGGAAGTCCTTAAATTTGTGTAATAATGGGTTTTATTTGGATCATTTAAGGAAAAATAACCTACTTTGAAAGAATTAGAATGGACGTGAGAATTTAACTCCTACTAGGAACAACAACGACAATTACAAAAAAGAAGGAAAAAAAAAAACTTTCTACCCATATAACTAATTAAATAAGCATAAAGTACAAAATTTTCCTAAACTTTTTATTTTATTTTTCTTAAATAACCTAATGAGATGAAATATTACACAAAAATATGACTCAAATATTTATATCATCCTCCACGAAATTTGAAAATAATAAAAATATAATAATGAAAAACAAATAGAAATAAGAAAAGACATATATGGAAAAGAAAATTTACCATATTCATGCGCATTAAATGATTTTTTGCAAAATCGTTGTATTTTTTAAAATCATATCTTTGAAAAAATATATTATATTTACGTCCATTAAATGGTTTTTTTTTTTCTCAAGATTCACGCATGAAAATCACGTGCCTATAATACATAGTATGTATGAGGTTTATTTTTACATTTTG
This sequence comes from Citrullus colocynthis, assembly GCA_031780015.1. Classification (NCBI taxonomy): domain Eukaryota; kingdom Viridiplantae; phylum Streptophyta; class Magnoliopsida; order Cucurbitales; family Cucurbitaceae; genus Citrullus; species Citrullus colocynthis. The sequence continues at coordinate 3,034,835 of QLSR01000224.1, forward strand.
TTTTCAATTTTAAATAATCTGATGATGTCATCTATCTTAATATAATATACATGTATATATGACAATATATATATATATATATATATATATATATATATATATATATATATATATATATATATATATATATATATCAATTTCAAATATATATATATATGTATACATGACAAAGTATATGAAATATGTATATATCTTATTACAAACGATATTAAAATAGTAAAATTAAAATATGCAATATATATTATACAATAACCTTAAACTTATACTTATTCTAAATACATTTGGAAATAACATCGTATATATTTGAAATAATATTTCATATATTTTAAATAAATTCCGTATACATGTGTAAGAAATGAAACACAGATGATAAGAATATTTGTAATCATAATTATGCATTAAATATAATTCACCAAAATTAAAGATTTTGAATTTTAAGTCAAAATTCGAAATCTGTAAAAAAAAAATTTCGTGACAAATTTGTAATTAATTGGAAAAAATATTATTAAAAAAAACTCCTAAAATTTATATCCAAAATTATGCCGAAATCTAGTTTTATAATATAATTAAAGTTTAAAACATTAGCAAAATATTGCTTAGGAAAGGTAGGTCAAATTTCTAAATCTTAAAAAGAAAAAAAAAAAAATCATGCTTTTTAATGGCCCAAATAAATGGAAGGCCCAAACCCCTTTGCAAGTCATTCTTTTTTATTTCAATATTCCAACACAAAAGCTGCGAAATTTTTCTTTCACTCGCCGGATTTCTTCAACGTCGCTGACCGGAGAACCGACTCTTTACGATCGAGGTTTCATCCATGGCTACGTTGGATACCGATGTTCCTATGGTTCCCGCTGGTGAGGCTTCAAGTAGTGCTGGCCCTTCGTCATCCAAAAAACCTAAGCGATTCGAGATCAAAAAGTGGAATGCTGTCGCTCTCTGGGCTTGGGGTATTTCGAAACCCTAATTTCAATTTCTTCGATTTCTTTCTTCCTTTCGCGTTTTGATGTTTCTTACTGATTCTCATCGTTTTGTCTTCATTGTAATTTTACTTGTGCAGATATTGTTGTCGATAACTGTGCAATTTGTAGGAATCACATAATGGATCTTTGTAAGTTGAAACAGTGTTAAATTTTCTTTAATTCTAGATGCGGTTTTGGATGATAATTTGATGTTTCTCACTGTTGTTCGTCTACGATTGGTTTGGTGTTTAGGTATTGAATGTCAGGCGAATCAAGCGAGTGCCACTAGTGAGGAATGTACTGTCGCTTGGGGTATGCTATTCCGCCTCTTTTTCTGAAACCTTAATTTTGATTTTTAGTTTCCTTGTTTGAGATGGTTTGGAGCTCTGTTTGCTATTTTTTCTTTCCTTTTCTGTGAAATATGTCTAGTTTGTCGTTTGATTGTTTGTGCAATTTGCAATTGCAGCAGCCTTGAGATATTAGTCTTAGTGACTGGAAAATCATCCTGAGCAACTAATTTGTCTTAACTTAACTGCTAAACAATACCAGTTGTCTTGTTGCATGGACCTTTCTTTTCTTTGTTTCATGTGGATGAACGGAAGCTATTTTAAACTTTAGAAGTTTCATATCAATCTATGACTTCCATGGGTGGTTTGTCTTTGCCATTTGTTAGATGATATAATCTTAAATTTATCTTCACCCGTTTGTCGGTAATTTAAGATGGTATGAGAGCAAATGGTCGAGGTCTTATGTTCAAATGCCTACAATGTTATTTTCTGCCCAATTAATATTGATTTTCACTTGTTGGGTTTTCTACATATTTCAAGCTCACAAGTGAGGGAGATTGTTAAGTGAAATAATATTAAATTTACCATTTAAGACCATTTTGTGGTACTTTCTTTTGGGGATTAGGCCTTTATCTGCTTGCGTGTTTTAGGTTTGCTCTTTATTAATTTTCTTGTTTGCAGGGGTATGCAACCATGCTTTTCACTTCCACTGCATTAGTCGTTGGTTGAAGACTCGCCAAGTTTGTCCATTGGGTATATTTAGTATGCTTTACTGTTTTCTTATTCATAGAACTGTATGAAAACTCTGCTCCTATTAATTAAATTCTCGTTATGATTTTCAGATAACAGTGAATGGGAGTTCCAGAAGTATGGACATTAGGACCTTCATATCGTTGCAATGCCAAAATGTCCGGTCAGTCAGACAAATACTACTTGAAAATGTCTAATTGTTGAAAATTTGAACCTATGTCTATTCCCCAGATCCTGCTGTGTTTTATTCGCATGCATTTTTTATCTCCCTAGTAGATTAAGATTGAGTACTTTATCACCGTGTGAATCTTAGACGCTTCACTACAAGTATTGAGCTAAATGTTTATTTTCCTTCTTTGAACATCCCTGTCTTTGTTTTCCTCTGTGTGGATTGATTTGGGCGGACCCGAAATGCCAATTCTCTTTGTTATTTTTCGCATTCATCTTTACTAAATATCTTGATGAAAGTTCTTTCTTGCGATTTTCTGCACTACTATGGTAATATTGAAAAAGTTATTTGGAATTGGGTGTTGATGTTTTTTTAGAGTTCATATGGAGCAATATCCTAAGCTCAATCAATATTTATTATAAAGTAATTTAACGGTAGATTTAAGTGTCACTCAATTTTTTGACGATATCAAATATCATAATTTTTGAAGGTTGAATATGGGTTTTAGTCTGCAATGTTTGGTGTCTTTTTAATTTAGTCTCTGGTTAAAAAGTTTCGATGTTGTCTTGGATTGGTTGATTAGAATAGGAACTGAGGAGGAAAGTATCTAATTCCTCCAAATTTGTTGTAAGGAATTGGCTCACCTTTAAGGAGGAAAGTATCTAATTTCTCCACATTTTTAAGGAATTGGCCAATGCTTTTCTTCTTTTAGATTACTTTAAGGGTTTAAATTTTTTAAGATTTTGACGTCATTTATATTTTATCACAAAATAATTGACAAAATATAATAAATAAAATATGGACAAAATATCATGAATGTGAATCTAATACTAATAATAAGAAAGGTAATCTTATTTTAAAATGGTAAAATACTTATTTGTTAATCAATATTTACAAATAGAGCAAAATTTTACGATTTATCTTAGATAAATATGTAATAGACTACTATTTATGTCTTTGTGTCTATAGATTTTGATATTTTGTTATTATTTGTAAATATTTTCAACAATTTTATCATTGAAAACAACTATAAATATTATATTTAATTTTTAAGATTTATTGTTTAATAATCAAGACAATGAATATGTTTGAATGAGTGTAAAAAAAAGAAAGATATATTTGAATTCAATAAATTTAAACTATATATATATGAATAATTTGATAGATAGTTATTTCCTTTAACTTGAAAATTTTAGTAATTTCTCTAAAAATTTTAATTGTCCAAGTGGAACTAATGATATAAAAGTTCACCATTTAATTAATTAATTTTTTTTTATATAATAATGATTTATGTCAAGTTTTCTTTTTTTTTTTTTTTTTTTTTTTTTAGAAAAACCAAATGGTGAAAATTTTTTCACATAGTTCTCTGATCCCCGCACATTTTTCACGGGGAATGTCGGGAAAATTTGGTAGGGACAGAGAATGAAATGGATAGCGAGAAAATCATCGTCGACTCACCATGTAGACCTCTCTAATTCAAACGCAATAGCTAATTGTTTTCTTCATTTATTAATTCTTTTTTCGGGGAAGTTTAGTTTGGTCAAACAAGTCATGGATATCGGCTTCATAAGTTTAGAAAAGGAAACACGCTTTTATTTTCAAATTAATTATTGAAACTTTCTTTAGAGAAAAATAAATCATTGAAACTATTAAGTTAATTCAATTGATTGTATGTGACAGATAATTTAGGTGTAATTATTTTGAATTTTGGTTTTTGTTTTTAAAAATTAAGTGTATAGAAACTAGTTTTGTCTCCAAATTTCTTTACTTTTTACTAAGGGTTTAAAAAATAAGCCAAAATTTGAAAACTAAAAAAAGTAGTTTTTAAAAACTTTTTTTTGTTTTTGGAATTTGGCTAAGAATTCAACTATTGTACTTAAAAATGATGCAAATCATTATGAGAAATGTGGAGAAAGTAGACTTAATTTTCAAAAATAAAAAAATAAAATACGAAATGATTACAAACGGAGCTTTAGTGATTCAATTCAAATGTTATAGATCTTAATCAAAAAGTTTAAGTTTATCAATGACTTTTTTTAATCTCGTGAGTCCCTAATAATATCGTACACACATTTGTCACTCAAGATTACAAGTGTTTGTGGAATGAGATTTGGCTTGAAGATCATCCTTTTTAGCCTTCCAAAGCTATTAATAGGGAGTATTGTATTAAAAAAATAACAAAAAAGTGGTAATCATAACCAATTTTATGATTCTTAACATTATTTTTCAGTGATATTTTACATGTCTATGGATCCAACATTGACATAAAAGGTGAACCGGCATTTCTACTATATCATAAAAAATCGATTAAACATTAAAAAGAAAATAACAAAGTGTCACTGATATGAATTTAATATAAACAATAAGAGACATTTGGGGTACTGAATTAGTTATTACTGTCAATGGTTATTATAGCATGTGAGTTATAATAGTTTGTGTTTGGGATACAAATTATTTCAGTTTGAGTTATAATAGCCCATGCTTGAGGTGTAGACTATTAAAATATGGGCAAAAAATGGTATACTTTCTAAAAAGAGGGATTTCAAATAGTATTACTACAGTTAATTATAGGTTATAAATAGTTATAATATACTACTATTATATTATAGGTTATAAATAGTTATAATATACTACTATTATATTGGGAAACATAATAGTCCCAGCTCTGGTTGGGTCAGGAAATCCCTGGTTTGACTGTGAACATTCTACGGGTACCCATTTAGGGATAGGGAGGGTATCCCTGCCCCGACCTCGCCCCGATTTATCCTCGACCACCCGTTTATATATATATATATATATATGTCTCGCTCGCTTTTGTCGTCTCGCTCTCGCTCTATCTCCCGGCATGGGTCTCCGTGGGGACCAATTTCCTAGACGGGGAATCCCCACCCGCCCCCCCTCCATTGCCAACCCTAGGTGACCCAAACACTCCTAAGCATCTTAACTTTTTGAAAACAGGCAAAATGTTTAATTACAACATCGATATTTCTGTATTTAAAATTCTTAGTTTATTTTTTAATTAATTTTTTTTTTTATAGTATTCTCATGCAAATGGGCACACATCTAGCTAGACAAATATTGTGTTATTTAAGTCATAACATGAGTTTAAGTGAAGAATAAAATATATTGTTAGTATAAGTTCGATTCAAACATCTCGAATGGCAAAATATATAGTACATGAAAAGAGTTGTATCGGTTTGAGTGATGAACACTTTATTCAAATTAGCATATGATCATTGTCATATGACTTTGTACTATAGATAAACGTGCCATATTCATTTATTACTACTATACATTTTAACAAATGCTAGAATGATGATTGCAAACAGTATCAATTTTCAAAATCTAAGAGATAAAATCACTCAAACCGATTGACTTTTTGTTTTTCTCACAAGACCCAAATGATCATAAATGTAAAATAGGCATTCTTCATATTCTAAAAAGAAAATGTTCACACTAATTTGTCATCAAAAGGACAAAAATTGACTTTGACAAAATTGAGTTGAAGAACTTAACCTATTTGATATTACTTCAAAATTCTATAAATCAAAGATGGACCTACAAATTAAACTTTCATAAATATTTAAAAGATAAATCTAAATTCTTATGAAGATTGAATGATATGGAATCTTCATGGGAAGTACCAAAGTCAAAAGGGCCAAGAGATTGTTCATATTTTATAACCTTTTTTTCTTAGAGATTATTATAAGGTCACCATTGATTAAGACCCATCATCTAAAATTCCAAAATTGATTACAAAAACCCTAAATGAAGGAATATATATACTTCTTTTTATTTTGTCAATTGGACACTTCCTCATCCTTTTTATTTTTTACAATATTTTCAATTCTATGAATGTATCATACTTTTTAGTCATGAGATTTTTGTTTTTTAACAAACAAACAAATACTAAAAAAAAAAAAAAAATTATTTATAAGCTTATATTCTCACCATTTACATTTGTGTATTTCTTTTTCTAGAAAACTTTGTTTGAGTAAATTTCATAAAACAAGGGCAATATTTTGTCTCTCCTACTATTTACTTCCTAATATTTTTATGGGAAGAGTTCTATATATTGACATGAAATGATTCCTTTAGGCCGATAACAATTTGATTTTCGATTTTTAGTTTTTGAAAATTAAGTCTATAAATTTTCCTTTCACTTCTAAATTTCTTGTTTTGTTATCTACGCTTTACCAATGTTTTAAAAACCAAGCCAAATTTTAAAAGCTAAAAAAAAAAATTTTAAAAAATTGTTTTTGTTTTTAGAATTTACCTAAGAATTCCTCTCTTTCACTTTGCAAGAAATTGAAAGAAGAAAATGAGCTTAATTTTAAAAAACTAAACAGAGCTTTAAGTACTTTAAATTAATTTGTATTTAATGTCAAAAGTTGGGATGAAAAAAAAATGTAGGATTAGCTTCGAGTAGCTATGAGATGTATTCTCAAAATGTCATTTAATTATGGTTAGTTCAAATATACTTTAATAAAAAAAATTATCAAATATTATTTAAAGTCGATGATTCAATTTTCACTCCTACAATTATTTAACTAAAAAAAGTTCAGCAATGAAATTAGAGTTGAGTAGGAAGAAGATTTCAAAATATATGTTTAGATATGCACGAAAAAATGATAGGTTAGATTTGTTGACAAAAGAGAAAAATAAATTTAATTTATTTAATGGATTCAATAGTGTTTAACCGATCTAGATCGTTGGATCACAAATGAAGGGTGGAGATTTAACAATGAATTGATGATTATATATATATTTATATTAAGAAAAAGACACAACTATCAAGTGTTCAAGGGACATGAGTTGAATTCTTCTTCTAGATGGAAGTGTGTGCACTACCACACATGTATATGGTAGGTGAAGCTTTATTTGAATATAACCTATTTGATTGTTGGAGAATTGCAAATCCCCTATATTATGCATACCTAATCCGATAAATTATTTGAAGAGGTCGTCACATTGTAGCTAGTAATCATTGAATGTAGGAGAGAAGAAAATGTAAATGTACTTTTAAAATCATATACCATGATTATTAGAAGCATGTCGATTTTCAAATTCACATCCAACAATTGTTAATAGGTTGATATTTAAGATCGAATATGAATCTTGAATCTTGGTTTGAATCCTAGAACTAGGTTGCCAGGGACGTAGGGGAGAATGTCAATTTGGATTTCGAATCCTTGACTTGGAATAGTACCATTTTGTTACCCTAAGATGTGATGACGTTATCATTGGGTCCCAACCATGATTTTCATGATATGTGCGCACACTTACTGAGTATTTTAAATACTCACTCTAATTTTCTTAAAATGTTTTTTTAGGTAGGGAAAAGATTATACCAGACACTTGATGAGGAGATCTGTTGACACCGCCAATGAATCAGTGAAAACATTTTTGCTTAATGTCATGTTTTTAAATTGTTCTGAATATTTTAATGAGTATAATAATCTTTTTTTATTTATTCAAGTTTTAGAGATCTAAACTAAATTGTATTGTTGTTGTTGTTTATTTTAATATTGGATTTCTGTTTTCGATTTATATTGAGTTTCTTAGCTCGTTGCACAAAAATAGATATGATAATTTTCGTACAAAGATGCGTCGAAAGTTACTCAAGTATGATCATGATTAAGCAAGTTTTCCTAAAAAAGCCCAAGTACAAGCTCTTATAGGTTTCCTGGTGAGTCTAGGGTCGAAAGCAGAGATTTGTAATAACTAGGCGTTGAGAATAGATGCATGACTATGCGGTGAACTATCCAAGTAATATGTGCATGAGTTGTATGTGTCAAACTATACATAAAGAATAAATAAAATTTCTAACTAACAATGAGGTGGATGTGGTAATGCTTAGTCAAATGTTGTTTAGTGTCAGATAGCATGTGAAAATGAATGGAACCATGCGATAAAAGTAGCGTTGACTCAGGAGTTAGACGAAAAACTTAAACCTATTTAAGTATAAGTACATACCTACAAACTTAGTCTGTGAATCCATCTTTTGATGTTTCGATGCCATATTAAACTTATCTCTAAGACGCATGGTAAGTTTGTATTGGCAAAAGATGAACTACATCTTTGTATCTCATCTAATCTTGATAAATGCTAAAGATTAACTATCTACTCTCTCAAGCTAGAAAGTCGTGCTTACTGCATTTGTTTGTCAGACAATGCTATGCAAGCTAATGATATGCATTCATCAGGATGTAACATACTAAACTAACTCCAACATCTAACTCATTTAGCATTCAAACATCATGGTGTAAGATATTTAATATGGAAATAGATGAAGATAATCGTCAATCAAACTCATATTTAAAATAATCATTCTCTCGGATGTCATTAACAAAACATAAGTAAGAATGATGGAAATGGAGATAAAACAGAAATGGAAGACGTCAAGCCGCCACTAGCAACGTCTTGCTTCATGGAGGCTTGAGATGGTTGCTATCTGATACATAAAATCCATAGGGTGAAGATTCTCACTCACTGGGAGACGATTCTAAAAGTTCTCAAAATCCTTCTCTCAGAAGAGCTCGAAATGGAGGCTAGTTATGGTGGAGGTGTGCAGAGCCTTCACGCCTGTCACGTGTTTCTCTCTTTTTTTCTCCCCTTTGAATGGAGAAGCTTTGGGCTATTTATAGGCGTCGAAAAGGTGAACTCATGATGATCTGACACCTTTACATTAAATTCCTTGCCCTGCTGCGCAGCCTTTTCACATCATCAGCCCATTTGTTCTGCCATGACCTGATAACATGTTATCCTTTTGCATATTGACATGACAGCTTTTGCCCAGGCGTTCGTATCTACTTTTTCTCAATGCATGATCTCGACGCATGGTCTCGAACGCATAGTTTCGGCGCATGGGTTTCCATTTGTTCTCGCAGCAGCTTCGTCTCTAGTATTTGGGTTATTTGGATTTCTTTTCTTCTTAATCCTGCATTAAAAACAGAAAAGCTCATAATTTTTTTCAGATATTTTGTTTTGTAAATAGTGCCAACGCATGGTGATACATTTTACATAATTCAACGTCCAAAATCATACGTTGAGCTCTAAAGTTACTCTAATTAATTCAAATAGTGACTATAATAACTTGTATTTCTACAAGTTATCATGTAGTAACATTGAAAACTTTTCTAATAATTAGACACTTATAATTGATTGACATATTTATTGATTAAAATATTATTTTGATTGTTATATACCTTGAAACTTGTTCTATTTTAATTCTTGTATAGTTTAAATTTAGTCCATATAATGTTAGTAAATAATCTTAATCATAGTCTCGGGGAAAATATAAAGGGAGTTGGGATGACCCCCTCCCCTCCAATTTTTCTTTTTTAAGTTTTTAATTTTTCAAGAAATGAAGGGAGGTTTTGAAATATAGCAAAATGAGCCAAATTATTTATAAATATAGAAAAATTTTCGCGATAGACCGTGATATACTTCTATCACTAGGCAATAGACCGCAGTAAACTTCTATCGCTCAATAATAGAAAGACTGATGAAGTGTATCGCAGTCCACCACTAAAGATTTTCTACATTTGTAATAGTTTGATATTTTTTCATTTTATAATAATTTCCCAAAAATAAATATACTTTTTTTTTCTTTTTTCTTTTTTGTTCTTCCTTTTATAAAACGCTTATATGTGTTGAATTTTGTTCTTCTTTAACAATATGTGTTAAATTTTGTTCTTAAAAAAGATTAGTAAACTTTTACCATATTTATCAAGGGTTTTAATTCTTTTTTTTTTTTTTTTGAGAATTTAAATGTTAGCTCTACTTTTCTTTCTTTTTTTTTTCCTAAAAAATAAATTATATGTATTTTCTCAAAACTAATTATAAATAGAGTAATTTTTTTACATGGCAAAACTACTGAAAATATTTTCAAATATAGCAAAGTGTGATTGTCTAACAGTGATAGGCAGCATAGATGATAGGCATCTATCAGTTTCTATCACTAATAGACAACGATAGAGGAGGATAGTAGTTTATTAGAGTCTATCATTATTTATCACTAATAAACATTCATATTTTGCTATATTTGCAAATATTTTGGCTCATTTTGCTATATTTGAAAACAACATTTATAAATTATATATCTTCTAAAAAAATTGTGTTTATTAAGGTATCGATTTTAAATTTAGATTAAATTATAACTATTGAGGGTTGACCAAAGCAAGGCCTAAAGCCTACGGGTGGGCCCAAGCCCATAGAGTATTGGAATGAGGCATAGGGGAGCACACATGTCCCAAAAGGCAAATGTCAACACTTTAGGGGTTTGGGGTGACCAATTGAGCCAGTGGAATATATACCAACCGAGAAATAATTGAGCCTAACTCAGACTAGCACCTTACAATCTCAAGTGCTAGAAACGTCCCTGACACTACCAAGTTACACTTAACCGAAGACATATTTTAGTGGAAAGGCATATAAATAGCCCCATTCGACCACCTCGAAGGGAAAAGTAAGTAATTTTCAAGAGAGAGACTCGACCTTACTTCTTTTGTGCTTAGTAAAACCAAATGTTCCTTGTACTAACTTAAGCATTGTAAGTGTAGTAGGCTCAGAACCACAAGAGGCTCGCAGCGAAGCCTAACGCGGATAAAATCCAAGCGTAACTTTAGTCATTGAACTTCTACATTTGTGTTAAAAAGACATTAATAAATAAATAAATAAATAAATAACTAATGAGACTCTAAATTTTCAATTTTGTGTATAACATATTCAAAAGTATTAACTGTTTACCAATAGATTAGATATAAAATTAAATTATTTCATGTGCGGTAGGACTCTTAACTTTCAATTTGTGTTTAATAGGTTTATGAATTTTTTAAAAATGTTAAATAGATCAAGGTCTGGTTAGACACAAAATTTAGGGACCTAATAAATCAATTATCAATTCATTTTTCTTAAAACAAATTGAATATACCAAGAACCTAATAGTAATATATAATAAAATTTAAAGTTTAAGGACTAATTAGACATAAAATTTAAAGTCTAAAGATTTATTAGACATTTTTAAAGTATAAAGACCAAATAGACACAAACCTAAAACTTGTAATTTAAACTAAAACACTTTTGGTTCTTATATTTGAATTTAATTTCTATTTGGCTAGCGAAGTATTAAAACTGACATGTTTGGTCCATACTTTTATTTATTTATTTTTATAGCCTTTAATTTGATTTTTATTTAGTCCTTGAAATTTGAAAACGATTCCTAAAAGGTTCTCAATAATGTAGTTAGTCGATCATGACCATTAATTAGTTGATATATGGCGAAATGATGACTTGACTTTGAAAGCATTATCAAAAGTTGGCCCCTTGAACTATATATTAAAGTTGGCCCCTTGATTCATGTCTCTTTTCGTGTGCAATTTATTTATTATTGTTCAACATCTTCAATTGAAATTAACTTCAGTGACTAATGTTCATTAGATATTTGAAAATATAAAAATTAAAATGAAATGAAACTCAAAGCTTATATGAATCAAAATGATATTTAAATTTATTTTATGTTATTCTATAGATTCTACCATATGTTTAAATGTTAATTGGTTGATTAGATTAATTTGATTTTTTTTTTACTACAAACAAATATGAAAATGAGAATTCAACCTCCAACAACATAAAATAAAATACTAGTGAATTACTTTGATAAACTATGCTTTTTTTTTTTTTTTTTTTGACGACTCAATTATTTTCAAACTATACATTAATTAGATGCGACATGTTGAGGCTAAAGTGTTTCTTAATTAATCAAAGTGCAAATCCTTTGTAAAGTTGTGTTTCTTTTTCTTTTTCTTTTTCTTCTCTGAGTTCATTGTAAAGTGTTGTGTGGTCTAGTAATTATTGGCTTAAGATATCCACTTTATTCTTAATAAAGTTTGTAATTCTTAATGCATTCCACATGGCTTTTCAAAACTAGTACATTTTAATCACATCACCAACTTATAAAATACAATGTAAAATTGATGAAAAAAATAGTGACATGCTATAACATCATATAACAAGAACAATAATATCATAAAGAAAAAATAGCTTAGCTTAGAATGGGTGTGGTTAAAATATATTTGGTAGAAGATTTAGAAATAAAATTCTAATTTGTTTGATAATATACTTATAAATCATATATTTAATTCTAGTTACTCACTACAAATGTTAGGTTGATAAACTATTATTAATTCATTTATGATCTTGAATTATGTTAAATTTTTTGTATAATTAATATGATTTATAATATATTGCATAATACATATTTAATGGATAAAAAATAATTGAATTTATTAGATGAAATACTATATTTATTAATATTTTTATCTTTTTTAGTATAATTTCATATAATAAAATTTCAAATTCAAAATCTGAATAAAACATAAAAATATTATTTTCAAAATTTACACTATTTGTATCACAAAATTCGGAAGTAATTTTCGAAAATAGAATTAAGAATGACTATCTAACATTTATTTGATGAAGTCAATGAATATGAAAACATATAATGGAATTAAAATTGTCAACCAAACATACTTTTAATTTTTAAAATAAAATAAAGAAAAAGCTAAAAGCACTACAAGAAAGATTTTAGTTCGGATGTGTGAATAGGGAATGAAAAGCACTTCAAGAATACTTTTTAAAAGGTAGAACAAACATCAAAATGATATTTTTTTTATCCAAGATTTCTTTTATTTGGCGAAGCACTTGCAATTAAAATACTATAACTACAACTTCCAAACATTGTTTAGACATATATTTAAATATAACTCTTTTTTCTTTGAGTTTGGTGATTCATATCTTCATATTTATGTTCTTCAATCAATCTCAAGAGAGTGTATACTAATTATCATTAAGTGAAGCTCGTTTTGACCTTCGTACCCGTATTTTGTTGTTGTAGTAAAAAAAAAGAAAAAAACTATCTAAAACATAAATTAAAGTAGTAAATTGAGATAGAATCTCCTCTTGGACCAAAAGAATAATAAGACCTTCCTTTTTCAAAATAGATGACTTTAGGAGGAGGGCAAAATAGTCAATTGAGAAAGTTAAAAACGTGTTTTAAAATTTGTTTACTTATTCGTAATTCCAAAGTGGAGGGTTAATAATACTATTATTTTGGCCCAAGAGTGGTAGCTGTATTCTACAATTTTGAAATTATTGTTGCTTTGGTAAACAAATCTTCTTGAGTTGGTGAGTTGTCTCATTTGAACTCGTCCTTTTTTCTCTCTAACTTTCACTTTAAATATTTACATTTAAATTTTTTAAAAAAAAAACTTTTAATAACGTGTCTAATAAATCTATAAATTCAAAATTATATTTTTATAGAATTTTTGGATTTCATGTTTCATAAATCTCTAGATATAAAATTGAATTTAAACTATTAAACATATGTATTATATACAAAATTGAAGTTTAAAAATCTATTAAATATTTTTTAATTCGATATATAAAATTGCATTTCATTTCAATTAACGAACAAAGAAAAAGATCAAATCTTTTTGTGTATTAAAGGAAAAAAAAAAAAAAAGGGAATTAAAACAATTGAAATTACCCACAGCTTCTCTTTTGCAACTTGCAAAGTATATCCAATGAATCTCTATCTACATATTCGATCATTTACAGGAGTGTTCCAAATCCAACGGACCTATGGTCTCCGGCCACCGGCTGATCTCGGGTGCAAGGGCGAGCTCGCCGGCCGTCGGTTGCCATTGCTCACCCCATTTTCCGGCAACGAATTTGGCGATCGAGGGTTTCGAAGATGATGATTTTGTCTATGGTAGCCATTTTGCTGCCTTCCATTGTTCTCTCTCTTTTCTTCTTTTTTTGGAGTTTCGCTTCCCTTTGATGCCGGAGCCTTCTCCGGCATCTCGAAAACAAAGGTTCCAATGGGCATGTCTTGGTAGTCCTTAAGTGGCTCCAAGATTTTCACCACTTCGCTCATTGTCGGCCGCTGCTTCGGGCGGTGGCTCAAGCATTGGTACGCTAATGCCGCCGCCTTTCTTGCTCCAGTCTCCGAGTACTGCCCTTCCAACCTCGTGTCCATGATCCGAGAAAGCTTCCGGTGGTCATTCAACATCGGCCGCGCAAACTCAACCAAATTCTGCTCTCGGTGCGGTCGGCTCCTCTCCAGCGACCGTCGTCCAGTCAACAACTCCAACAATACTACTCCAAAACTATACACATCACTCATCGCGGTCAAATGACCTGACAAAAGAAATCAACAAAATATTTAGATTAATTATTCATTCAATACCATTCTTTTTAGATTAGGGTATATTGAATCAATCTTACCCGTCATAACATATTCAGGAGCCGCGTAACCTTCGGTTCCCATAACCCTGGTGGAGACATGGGTGTCATCTCCATCAGGGCCATCTTTAGCCAACCCAAAATCTGAAAGCTTTGCATTGTAATCTGAATCTAACAAGATGTTGGAAGCTTTGAAATCTCTATAAATCACTGGCTTTGCAGCTCCATGAAGGAAAGCCAATCCCTTGGCAGCTCCTAAAGCTATTTTCATTCTTGTTGACCATGATAATGACACTGAAAATCCTGCCCAAAAAATAAAAGATAAATCAACAACCCATTTATAAATTTAACTAAACTAAACAAAGCATTGATTTTTTTTTTAAAAAAAATAATAAATAAATAAATAACAACTACTTACTTCTAAAAAGTTGATTCTCTAAACTTCCTCTTGGCATGTACTCATAAACCAACACTCTATGTTCATCTTCACAGCAATATCCAATCAATTTCACCAAATGAGGATCTCGTAATTGTCCCAAAAATATCACTTCCGTCTAAAAAACCAAAAAAAAAAACAAAATGAGATTCAATAATTATTTATATATATTTCTAATTTAAAATTTAAAAAAAAAAAAGAAAAAGAAAAAAAAAACTTACCAACCACTCGCGGTGGCCCTGAGTGCCATCCAAGTCCAAGAGCTTGACGGCGACAGGTTGAGCCTTGAGGCCGGGGCGGAGCTTGTCGTCGATGAATCCTTTATAGACGGGTCCGAACCCGCCTTCTCCGATGAAATTACCGGTGGAGAAAGTTTGTGTCATCAGCTTAATCTCTCCCAAAGTGAACATATGAATGTTAGAGCCGGCTAGAGATATGGAAAGATCCTCCGAGAGAAGAGAATTCGGATTGCTTAAATCAAGCTGGGAAAGTCTCGTGAATGAACTTTGTTTTGCCGCCACCTTCTTCGTCGCTTTCGCCGGCAACTCCCCGCCGCAGATCGGCGGCAGAAATGACCTCCATGAAAGCTTCTTCTTCATCGTCATTTAATTACAATAATATTATGAACTGTAAAGTGGGTTTTTGGAGATTTTGAGTATTGCAGTTTAGAAACAAACGAATGAATTTTTATCCTTTTTTTTTTTTAAGAACCAAAAAAAAAAAATCAGATGGTTTGGTGGGACGAAGATGAGATTAGATGAGTGAATTTGAACAAAATTGGGAAATGGGGTTTTTGGTATTTAAAGAAAAAAGAGAGATAAGAGGGAGTATTTAAACAAAAAAGAGAGAGAAACAGGGATGCAACTTCTTCAATGGCCAAACAAAAAATATAAAAAATAAAATAAAATAAAAAATACTTTTCTTTTTTCCTTTTTAGAATGATTCCACAATACCGAGTACATAAATATTTAAAAAGTTTCAATCCAATCAACGTTTGCCAAGTGAAAAAATTTGTTATATTTCCCTTTTTTTTAAAAAAAAAAAAAAGAAAAATACTTGAACTCATATGAAGGTACATTCCTCTTGTATGTAACCCATTCAAATTGTCGTTTGACAATTTCTTTTTTTTAAATATGTTTTTCCTTTGTTATTGGAGGGATGCATGGATAAGAGTGCAATTTAGGCTACACTTAAATATTATTTAAAATAATTTTTTTTTTATATATATGTAATAAGGAGGGATACACGAACATAGGTGTGACCAAGTATACAAATTTCACCCAATTGTTCAATTATAATTTGTCATGTACAAACTCTTTTGACTTCCTTTTAAAAATACTTTTGAACTTTGTGTATGTGATTTTTTTGTTTTAATTCAAGATAAGATTTTAATTAGAGTGAAATGCACAAATACATGTATTTTTTTCTAAAAGATTCGAAAAGAAAACAATATGGTATAATGTTTTATAAAATTTGAGGGAATGGTCACAAGTCTATAAAAGTTGGTTTTTCGAAGCCAAATTGACGTCGCTACCCCTTTTGACTTTCTTGCATTGTTCTCATATCATATTCACAAGTTTTTTATTTTATTTTATTTTATTTTTCTTTTGGAAGGAAAATGGAAAGGAGGAAAAGGAATTAAATTATTGGTTGATTTTGTTTGGTTTGAAAATCTATAATGAGAGATGATGAAAAGAACGTTCCTCTATATTTTCATTTTTTTTCAGAATTTGTCTGACTAGAGTTGATTATATCTTTGTTTTAATTATTAGAGTTTATTATTTTAAATCATATTTGGTTCATAATGCCATTAAAATATGTGATATTATTTATTGCCTTCATTCTTTTTCCTTTCCTTTTGTGTTGAAGAATGTTATAATGCTTATGCATTATAATTTTTTTAATATAATAAGTTAAATGGGAGAATTTGAATCTCAAATATCAAATAAATAAATTTATATCAATTATTAAGCTATATTCTTTTTATTTATATATTTACATAAAAATGGATTTCGTTGGATTCTTTTTTTTTAAAATTAATTTTTTTTTGAAAAGTACATACCAACAAACAAACTGATTTATCTTTTTTTTTTTTTTTTATCATCATAAAAAAATTGACAAATAACAGAGGAATGGAAAAAGGAAGAAAGAAATTTTCTTTTTGGTAGTCAGTAGAAAAAATATTCAATGCTGACAGATGTATGATGTGCTAAGTTTTTCCCATTATCTTCTAAGTAAAATGAAATAACGAAAATATTCTTTTTTTTTTTTTAATAAATAAATTATACTAATCTAGTTAAACAGTTAGAACCTCAAACCTTAAACAAGACGTATTTGAGAGTTATTCTAAAATGGTTAGAATCATTTTTCTAAAATATTCTTTTAATAATTCAAAACTAATTAGAATGATATAAAATTTGCATTTAAAATTAATTTTAAGTGATAAAAGATGTATTTCAAAGTGATTGTAAATATGGACAGAAAGTGATTTTTAACAATTTCAAAATCACTCCCGAATATACACTTAAACAAACTCGTTAAAGCAAAAATACATATCTTAATCAGTTAAACAATACTCATATTTTGTTCAGTACAATGACGGCAAGGATAGGAGATCAAACCCTCTACCTCTATAGAAGGTTATGTCAATTAAACTCACTTTGGATAAACAATACTCATGTTGGGATTTCATGACAAAATATTGTTGATGAACTATATTTTCAAGGGGTAGTAGCAATCACGTCCAAGATATTTGCAGATGCAGCATAATGCGAAAGAATTTGCAGATATAGTAAAATTTAGATTCTATTTTTGAAGTCTAAATGATAGACCATATTAAATAGTTGCATTTTTTTTTTTAAAAAAAATGTTGTTATACACTTAATTATTATCCCTTAAAGTGCTAACCAATGCAATTCTCCTATTTTCAATTACTTCCTAGATTACTAACTTGAATCTGATCGAACGAACAACGATTAAGATACCAATAGCGTTTTTATCCATAAAAGATTTATATCTTCGCTTTACATTTGTAACGTTAAGTATATTAACCGATTTTGAGAGGTAATTGCAACATATTTTTCGTATTGTATTAAATAATTATTAATTGGAAAGAAAAATTAGGTTAAATCCCAAAAGGGAGAGAAACCCCCAAGATTGGAAACAAAATGCAGCCATTTTTTCCTTAGTGATTTGGTCAGAAATAATAACTCCGTCAAAATGAACCAAAAGTTGGTGAGATTGCAATATTTTTGCTTTCCCTTCTAGAAACTACCTACTAGCTCTAAGTTTCTATCCCCACCCTAAAATAAATAAAATTATCCTCAACTCGATCCTATGATTTGGATAATACACCCGCAATCATGACCGTCCATGATGCATACTTTTTTTAAAAAAGAAAATTAATAAAAGCGGATTTTTAGGAACATCAGGATCCTTGCTTCTATATAAAGTTGACCTTTTATGATCTAAAGTGGGTCCCACCTTTGTAGTTGTTGAGAATCATTCGAAAACATCGGCCAGTTGGTCGTGTTTATGGTTTTTTCTTGTCTTCAATTACACAATATTAATTCTTTTTTTTTTTTTTTTTAATTATATTTGGGATTCCTGTTTAAATATTTTGGCTCCTCACTCAATTTTAAAACTCCTACTAATATAAGATAATAATAATATTATTATTATTATTTTATATTAATTGAATTTAGATATACGTCACTCTTTATCTCACTCTTGTATAAACTTTCAAAATATAACTAACCCTTATCTTAATCAAAAGATCAAAACATACCTAAACAAAAATCAATCCTTACCAAATCTAAATACCAAAAGAGGTAGAAGTGAAGATGATTTTGATAATTTTCTGAATTATCAGGAATGAAAATAGATTTAATATAAAAAATGATTTTTTTTAATATTAAAAATGCCATAAAGTGAGCTGTGCAATGTGCAATGATAACAAAAATCAAAATGAGGTGGAAAAAGATATCGTGATGTAAGTCTATTATTATCCCTTGCGTCATGGATGTGCTGCGTCTTGAGATCACAAGTAAAACATTCAAAGTTATACTTATTCCTTCTACTCATCCCGATTAATGCCTCCTAAACATAAAATATGATGCACTTTTAGTCCATAAGCTTTATAATTTTTATATGATTATTAGTTGACTTATTAGAATTTTGAGGTGACAATTAACACGTGCGAGAGGATAGACAATGTGACTAAATAGCTTACAGGCAAGGATTAAAATATCGATATTAACATTTCAATTTCCCGGATATAACAACAAAATATCAATATTTACGGATATTTCTATAAATAATGAATTTTATAAAATTTATTTAGATTAATAATTAAGTTGTTTTTACTCCAAACTATTATGGATATTGTTATTAGTATTCATGTTTATATTAGACTAAATAGATGACGTTTTTATGTTTTACAAATATTAATAAAAGACGTTGGAGATTTCCATGTATATTTAATATCGATATCGAATCCTTCGATTTACAGATATATCGACACATCTATGAATATTTTCATCCTTGTTACCCCTAATTATTTATCGTCGTCTTCTCCCTAAGTTCCTTGAGAATAATTAAAGTTGGATGTAGACGAACGTAGAAGCAATTTTTAAATATGCTCTTTTCAAAAAATAAAAAAATGTATTAACTAAATAATTTATTGAGATTGATAAAGTATAACACAAACTGAAAAAGTTATCACAACCATAATAAAAGCATTGGAGCAATAAGCTAATAAGTAACCTTTTCCAAAAAAAAAAAAAAAATAGTTGTATTAATTTCCAAGTCGATCCCTGATTTATTGAACTATTGTTTTTGGCCCAAACTTGAAGAGGAAGTTTCGATTGGTCCCCAACTCGAAGAGACAAAAGAAATTTAGTGTGAAATAAGGGAAAAAAAAAAAAGTAACCAAAAAAAAAAAAAAAAAAAGAAAAAATCGGCTCGTTGCCTTGTGGTTGATTAATACATTTTAGTTTTCACATGGAACAAAAGTCCAGTTCGAGGGTAGTTTCGTCAAATCCTATGAGGGAGTAGGTGCGTGGGGGCCACGCGTCGTACCATAGCCCAGCCATAAAGAAAGTCAATGGGCTTTTTTGTCATTTACTATTACGACCTTGTCAATTAATCCCAGAGTCCAGAGATGACTGCTGCATCATCATCATCATATTATTATTATTTTTTCCTTTTATTTCCGTTTTCTTCATTTTTTTAGAAAAATTTAATTAACCCTATTTGATAATTCCACGAATCATCAAGTTTCTTCCTATATACGATAGCAATAAAGAATATATATATATATGGTCGTACATGATTGTACTTTGATATTACAATTTTCTATATCAAAATTACTTCTAAATAATATTCATTCAACATGAGATAGTAAATAAGAATAAGACTTTGGTTTTTTATATCCTCTATAAAAGTTTCAACTTTCACTTAAAAAAGAATATATATTATATATCAATTAACCGTTAAATTATACTAATATATACAAATTATGTCAAAGCAATGAGTACCATTTTAATTATTATACATATCATAGGTATTTCTTTTATCTTCGATATAAGTATAGACATATGATTGCAAATTTAAAGGTAAGAAAATTAATTTTGACTTGCAAGCTTGTATGTTGTATCAATTTTAACTCTAAATTTTTCGTTTCATCTAATTGCACCTAAAAAATTTAGATGAGTGTTTTGCAATCTTAACCCTCAATTTTAAAAATTGTTCCAAAGTTTAATCTTTTAATAAGTTATTGTTCAAAATATCATTAAAGAAACATGTTATGATATATATTTTTTATATCCGTGAGTGTTTGGGCTAACTTACGTGCACCTCCACTAATCTCACAAAAAAACTTGAGCAAATTTGTCTGACCTTACAACATATGGGTATAGTTAAGGAAACTTCTAGAATGTTAATTCATAGATAGATGACCATCGTGGATTGAACCCATGACTTATTCGGGCCCATTTGATTTAGGTTTTTATAGATGTCCAATAATTAAGGATGGCTGAGAATAAAAAGCATAGGAATAAAATTGTTGGGAATTAAGAATGATTGTGTTTGGTTGTGTATGAGAATGTTATCATAATTTTATTGGAACAAATTATCTTTGTATCTAATTTATTAAATTAATCATGAACAACTCCATAAAATTTTAATAGATTAATTGATTAACAGTAAATTCAATCCAAAATTTAAAGCAAAATTAACTATTTAAAAATCAAATAATAATATTAATTAAGTATTTGTAAAATGAGTCATTTATAATTAAAATTACTTCATGAACTCATATAATTATGATGTATTAATTAATAAAACAATCAAAATGACTTTGAAAAAACAAATATAATATTTTGTAATTAAAAATTAATTAATTATAAGTAATTAATTAATTATAAGTAATCAATGATAAAAATAATATATGATTTGTTTATTTATTTATAAGACCAGGTAATTAAATTCAAATATTATAATTTAAAGTTTAATATAATTTTCTAAATTATAAATTTAATATTCATATTTTAATTAATTTTAATAATATATAGAATAAAAGAATAGACACATATATTAAAAGAAGAGAGAGGGTGGACATCAAGGAAACTCATACTTTTGGATGAGTATAAAGAATGCACGGTGATAGCTTATTTTCATGCCTAAAGTTTCAAAACTTGTACCAAATAAAGGGATGTGTATCCCTTACTCATTCCGACCCTTATTCCCATCACAATTCTCTCAATTCAAATGACTACTTAGACATTTATTGAGACTGACTTCTTTTTACCACTAGATCAATCCATGATAGGTAAAACATATTATGATATATAAAATTGACAAAATTTTAGAGAAATAAAACATATTAGAGCTTTTTTTTCTTTGGTTGAAATTTTGTGGATTTTGACAAAAGTTACTCAATGACTAATTTTTGTGTTGGTCAAATTTATTTAAGTTAAAATTGAACGAATTAGTAACAATATTGAATTAAAAGTAAAGACTGCTATGCTTATTTAAGTTTAAAGTTTCATTTATAAAACAATTTAGAATTGAGATTGATGATATCTTTTCTTCTAAATTTAGATGGACGTTTAAATCAAATCAAAATTTGTTACATCCTTTTGAGTAATTATTAATTAGCTTTTTGAGATAAAGTATATAAAGTTGAATTACTATTATACTACAAAGAGAGTTGGGGATAAACTTCAGAAAAAAAAAGAAAAAAGAAAAAAAGAAATGGTAATGTTCCATATATCGGCATCTTAGTTTGTCATGATTGCAATTAATAGTTCTATTATTTATTTATTGATGGGTGGAGGTTCCCTCCAATTGCATTTTGCATCCACCTTTTTTTTTTTTTTTTTTTAAATTTTTTTTCATTCACTTTTTCCATTTGAGTGACATCAATTATTTGATTATATACCAATCCTTAAAGTCTAATTGCAAAACTGACTATCTTGTCTCTTTCTTCTTTGAAAGAGAGTGAGAAAAAAAAAAAAGAGGTATATTTTATTAAATCCGACCATTAAAAAATTTATTTTAATTATATATTTAATCTCTCGAACTTTTATATTTGTAACTAATAAAAATGATTGAGACTCTTAATTTTATATTTAATAAGTTTTCGATGAACTTTAAAAATCGAATAAGTTGTTTGAACTTTTAATTTTGTGCCTCATAGATTCTTAATTAGCATATCCAATATTTTCTAAAATTAACTAACCTATCAAACATTGAATAGTGTTCAATGGGGTGTTAAAGTTTGAATCTTGTATCCAATCAATTCATGAATTCTTAAAAACAAACAAACTAACAAACAAATAGGTCAATGATCTATTAGACACAAAAGTGATAGCTTGTAGACTTATTAGATATACAAGAGAACGTTTAATGACTTATTAAATGTTGTTTGTAGTCTGCTTTTGAAATTTATGTTATCTGCCACAATTTATTCCCTATCAAAATATAGGTAGAAAATAGTATTTATAAATTTAATTTTGAGATGTTTTCAAATATAACAAAAAGAGCCAAAATATTTATAAATGTAACAAAATATTACTCATAAATCAATAGACATTGATAGATTACCATCATTATCGCTGTCTATCAATGATAGACACTGATAAACATCTATCCTTGTCTATCATTGTTTATCATTGATGGATAATGATATTTTGTTATATTTAAAAATATTTCCAATAATTTTGCCATTTAAAATAATATATTTAATTTTCAATAATGAAAATTAAAAACCAATAATTATTTATTATAAACGTTTAGAAATATATAAGGATTAAATATACCCAACTTAAAAGATTTAAAAAAACCTGCTAAAATCGTTTTAAATAGAGGAACTAACAAAATGCATAACTTTTAAAAGTTCAATAACAAAACCTTCAATTTAACTTCTTAATTACTTTCCTTCATTCCTAGTGTACAATTAAAAACAATACTTTTCTATATATATTTGAACCAAATGCTTGTTAATAAATTAAACACACGTTAAGACATACGATTATAATAGATTTTCACACTTGTACGCACTTTAATCTTTCAATTAATTAAGTTGTTTTCTAATTTTAATTAAAAAAACACAGACTAATTAAATAGGATAATTATTTTAAATGACAAAACTGCTGGAAGTATTTACAAATAGAATAAAATGTCACTGTCTATTAGTTATAGACTCGATATTTTGTTATATTTGTAAATATTTTGACTGATTTGCTATATTTAAAAATAGCCCAAATTTCTAGAAATATTTGTACGTATGACCTATTTTGAGAAGCCTACTTGAAATTTGGCCTCAAATTCAAAAACACTCAAAATTTGGCATTTTGCTAATGTCATCACTGTGCAAAATTACCACTTTAATCCTTTTCCTTCTCTTCTCCCGCCATTTCCTTGAAAAATGGTTAAAGTGGTAATTTCGCACAGTGATAACATCAGACAACTAAATTTTGAGTGTTTTTTAATTTGAGATCAAATTTCGAGTAAACCTCTCAAAATGGGTCATTCGTACAAATATCCTAAATTTCTATCTAGAATTTGAATCATCCCAAAGAAAACTACACACTAATTTAATTTAATAGTTAAAAATATAATTAATATAAATAAATATATAATGGATGAGGAGGGTGAAATATATTGTGATGAAAAAAAAAAATTGTAAGAAATATCGCAACTACTTCACCCTCTTCATGGATTTTCACCAAACGAAGGAAGAGTTTCAAATATTTGAAAATTAAACACGTTAGTTTTGACCAAAAATTATAATAATATTATCACCTTATTCTAGAATTTGAATATTTTTGTTTTTTTGGAAGAAAAATTTGATTCAATATTTGAATAATTTATATATATATATATATATATCTTTTTGTAAGGCTAAGACCTAGCCTAACCCCAATTAATTACGATATCTATGACATCTTCATGTTTTCATCATATTTACCTACTTTATTTTTTTTAATTAATAAATTAACAAAACCCTACTTGGGAAACAAGTTTATCCAAAAAAAAAAAAAAAAAAGAAGTGTAATTTTCCAACTCTTTTAAAGCTCATCTAGAATGTTGATTTCTATATTAATTACGTCATTAATGTTAGGGTTTAATTTGAATGCTATTTTCTCAGTAAACTTTTAAGTTTATTCCAATTATCTATTTTAGCTTTTAAAGTTATAAATCGATTTTATTTTGATTCTTGAAGTTTCGTGTTTATTTTAGTTTCTAGATCTTTAAAGAATATACCAGTTTGGTCCATACTATATTATTTTCTATCAAATATTCATTCATCAAATGATTGTCCTTAAATTTATGTGGCTTGAAATCATGTTCATATTAATATGCTAAAATTGCATACTACTTATCAAAAAATGGTTAGTTTAAAAATTGAAGAACTACACCTATTATTTTAAAAGTTCAAGTACAAAAATAGAACAAATGTAAAAGTTATTGTTCAAAGTCCAAAATAGGAACTAAAATGCTCTTAAAATTTATAATTATATAAATTAACTTATTTGAGCATTAGCGAGTTCGGCTTGATTATCTTTCTTTTGGTGAAATAGGACGAGCTCAACTAATTGACTTGAAACTCGAGAGTTTGACATTCTTTTTTAAAACACGATACTTCTAAAAAGACTTCAAGATACCTTAATTTTAAGTCTTATCTCATATAAACATCAACACATATGCCTTTTTTTGGGTTTGGATATAAAAGTTGAGCAAAAAGCAATTTTTAGTGATCATTAAAGAAAAAAGGAGGGGATAAAAAGGCAAATCCATGGCTGAAAAAAAAAAAAAAAAACTAATTCTCTAATTTAAATTATGGTATAAATAAAATAAAACGTGGGTCAAATCTTTGTCTTGTTTGTTTAATTTCGCGCAATATGGCTTTGGAAGAAGCTTCCTAATTCCAAGTCAGGACAAGAGCTCCGTGTCTGCCAAAGAGCTTTCTTTCTCTCCCAACAATGAACATCGTGAAACACCGTTTTAAATGTCGATGTCGATAAAAATATTAAAAAATTTAATTTTATATTGTATTTTGCAAGTGTGAGAATTTTAATCGTTTGTTTGAGAAAATAAATTATTTAGAACATGTTTGAAAATAATTTTAAAAGGGTTAAAATTACTTCTGTCATGTTTAAAATTAATATGAAAAATGCTTTCAATTAATCCAAAGCAATTTTAATGGTATGAAATTTAAGATTAAAAGTGTAAAATTAAACATTGAATTTATTTTGAATGATATAAAAGTGTATTTCAAAGTGATTTTTGAACATGACAAAAGTTATTTTAACCATTTCAAAATCACTCTTAAACGTGCACTTAGGATCTGTTTTGAATGACTTATAAAAAAAATATTTTTCAAAAATTCATTTTCATTTAAACACATCGGATAAAAACTCCTTAAAATAAAAATATAAATGTGTTTGACAATTCTTTCTCAAAAGTGTTTTTATATACAAATTTGTTTTGTTTGTTATATATTAAAAATGTTTTTATAAAGGGTGAATATAAAATACTATGAACTAATAATTTAAAATATTGGTCGTCGATGAAGTTGGTTGAATAAGGTGGTTGCAAGCTGTGGTGGCTAGAGGTTGGCTAGCGGCGGTTGTCGGAGTGCTGGTTGGAGTGTCACTGGCAGTGGTAGCCGAAGTTGACTAGAAATGGCTCACCAGTGGTGGTTGTCGGGAGATGGGTGCTAGTGGTGATCGGTAGAGGGCGGTTGTAGCCACGACAACATGGTGGAAATGAAGAATTAGGGAGAAATTAACCATTAAACACTCAAAATTCATTTTTCTAAAAATTGGTTTTTCAAAGTGTTTATCTTAAACCAACTTATCTTATAAATTCATGTTTTTCAAAATCTAAACCCAAATTTTTTATTTTTTTTTTCAAAATGACTAATTTTTTAAATTAAACGCTTAAAAATGTATTCTGAACACACCCTTATTAATTTATGCCAATTTACTTTTTAATTTATTCTAACATGCAAAAGTTGATAGATACTAACTTTTAGATCTAGTTTTCCTAAATATATGTCACATTCCCAAATCATTTACGAATTTTATAATTTTCATTCCACAATCATATACTTGTTTCAGAGATATTCCTTCGTGACATTTTTGATTGATTAAATTATTTTTCTTAAACTTTCACCAAATGATTTAGATTAAACAAAATGAGTTGCAATTTAAATCATACAATTTTTTAATAATTATATTATAATAAACTATAAATTAAATATAAAATGATTGTATAAATTCACTTTATTCCATATTAGGGTAAGTGTGTCTTGTTCGATGTCTAGAACTTCCAACTCCTTACAAATTAGTATAAGCCTTTTTCAACTAATTACATTAAGATAAATTATTTTTTGTATTCTTTAAAATATAAAAACTCTCCTTTGTTCGTTTAATCTATATAATTTAAACTTTCATGTTAGACTTTTACGTCATAATTTAACCATAATTTAATAATAAATACGAAAAGAAATCAATTTTTACCAATAAACTTGCTGGTAGGTCATATTACTAATTTAGTCTTTAAATTTTGAAGTTTATGTCTATATTTAGTCTTTAAACTTGTAAGAGTATCTAATATATCTTTGAACGTTTTTATTTTATGTTTAATAGGTTTATAAACTTTAAAAAGTATTTAATATTTCGACATTTTCAAATATAGCAAATTGAGCCAACTTATTTACAAATACAGCTAAATATCATTGTCTATAAGTGATAGACACATGAATAGACAATGACATTTTGCTATTGAAAAATATTTTCAGCAGTTTTGCATTTACAAAAATTGCCCCACCCTTAATATTTTGCATCTAGTAGAACTTTTTTACTATATTTAATAAATCATTGGAATTTTAGACATTTTTACGTATTTACTAAGCACAAAATTAGAAGTTGGAGTTTTATTAAATAAAAATTTTAAACTTATATTTAATACACGTGTTCATTTTAGAAACTTTCATATTTTTAAAGATTTGTTAAAAACAAAATAGAAACCTCAAACACACATATATATAGAATTTAACAATTTATTAAATACAAAATTAAAAGTTTAATAGCTAAATTTGTAAATTTACTTTATATTAGTTCACAGTTCTTCTCTTTATCGTGGGGTAGAGCCCTAATGTAACTGAACGAAGTGGAAAACCCGCAATACAAGAGCTAAAACCTTCTGTGTGTAAGAAGAAGAGCTTAATCGAGTTTTTTAGGCTGGATATAGATCGAGCGCAATAAGCAAGGTCTATTCTTCGGTAGTGCATAGACTCCGACTTCTTCCTCTAGCCGAGCCACTACTTGCGTGTGTGTAATTCATAGCAGTTTTTTTATTATGGAGCTATTGGATTTTCTTATAGTAGAGAACGGTAAGTTAGTGCTGTTCTAAGGAAGTGGTAGCAGTTCCAGTACACAAACAAGGTGGATTGGGATTTAGGAGGTATTTTGAGCGCCAACATATGGAATGGGGTGTTGTAATGATTGGGTTTTTGAAAGTGGTTGGGGACATGGACCAATATATGTCCATAGTGCACATAGGCCTTAGCCCATTGGCAACAAAAAGCATATACAGTTGGACATTTGGGATTTAATGGCCAAAAATTTAAATCTATATGCCTAATTTTTTTAAAAAATTTTTATTGAAGAAAAAAAACATATCATGTATTATTTTAAACCTATTTTCATAATTTTTTTTTATTAAGAATGTTAAATATATCAGATGGTTAGTAATCTTTTAAGTAATTCTTAATTTATACCTAGCTTTTTTAAATTTTGAATAGCGTTCAACAATTAAGTCCTTATATAAAAGTGGTTACATTTTATTAAGGGTGTATAAGGGTATTATTGTACTTTACTTTGTTGTATGTTTGGGCTCATACTTAGGCCTATTTATATATTTTGAGTTGATCAATAATATTAAGCTAGTATTATATAGGGTTGACCAGATAAATAGCAAATTTTAGTGTTTCGTTTGAAAAAATAGCAAAAAGAAAAAATTTAATCATAAAAATAGTAAAACGATTTTATTAAATAAAAAAATAATAATTAGCAAATACCTAAACTACCCTTACACATTAAAATTGATTAAACCAACCCCATAAACAATAACAATTCCAAAAAGAGAATATACAAGGTATTGAAAAGTATTTTAGACCAAACCCTAAATCAAATTAATTAAAGCCAACCCACATCCAAAAAAACCAGAAGATAGATAAAAACCTCAAAACATGTAACGACCCAACTTTTATAAACAGGACAGTTATTATATGCATGCATGATCTTGTAACACGATTTTTGATTCAAGGTAAAAGAACAAAATTCAACCCACTATAGTACTTACCTTGGGATTAAGTCCAAATAGTTATCCAATCCACCAACCCTCACAAAATCCTTGTATTATAACCTAGCGTAGAAACCCATATTTAAATTAAGTATTTAGGATTAATTCCAAACTTGAATCTAAAACCCAAACACAATGGACCAACAATCAAAACCAAGGTCAATGGGTAATTACAATATTACAAGAAAACCCAACGAAACGAGACTTACAAAGTAGTCCAGACCTGATCAAATCTTGAAATTTCGACGTAAACTATGAAGAACAGATGACGACGCTGACGAAAAAGAGAGTGATTGAGCGGCAACTTGCAAACCACCGACCAAAACCCACTTAAATTCAAGATTGACTTTTGTATATATATATAATCATCCTCTTTTTTAGAAGAGGAGAAAGTGGCGTTTGATTGATTGATATATTTATTTATTTATTATTATTATTTATATTTATTTAAATTTATTTATTATTATTATTATTATTTTTTTTTTTTTTGTAAATTATCATTTCAAGGTAGGCACCAGAACAATAATCTGTTAAAATTATGCCATCAAAATCTTTAAAAAGAGTTTTGAGAGTAAAAATAGAATATTATGGAGATGGAGCCCTTAAATCTTCCAAAAATATTAATAGGAAATAAACTAGCACATATCTCGTATTACTTTTATCTTATCTCTTTATTTACTTTTTCCACCAAATTTTAACTAAGATTTGAATTTATAATTTTTTTTAATCGAAATTAATACATTAACCTGATTTACTAATCTAAACTTACTATAAAACATTATCTCAAGCACATTCTAATTTTTTTATCGATATTTCTAAAAAAAATTAAAATTTAATTTTATCACGAAACAATTCCTAATTTGTTTGAAATTTAAATAGTTTAATCTCTAAATTTTTATATTTTGTTTTTTTCCTTTAACTTCTAAATTCTAATTTTAAATAAGTTTTTTTTTCCTTTAAAAAGATTTTTTTTTTTTAAAAGAAAATTGAGACATTGACATTTCCATTCCCATCAACATTAATAACCTTGGTTTAATTGAGCCTCTTTGGATTAAGGGTAGGAAAAAAATGTTTTTCAAAAAGCTCATTTTCATTTAAAGATTTGTTTTAAAAAATTGTTTACAATAAAAATACTTTTGCGTTTAATTACAATTTCTTAAATATGTGTTTATATAAAAGTTTTTTTTTCATATATTTAAAATGTTTCAATTATTTATTAATGTCAAATTACTATGAAGAACGACTATTAAATATCATTATTCATATTTGTATTTGAAAATAGTTTCAATGATTGAGTTTTGTTTGACTTTTTTTTTTTTTTTTTCCTTTTTGTGAGCATATGATCAATCTAAATGGTTATTATAGTATTAGAGTCAGTCGTTGGGAATAATCGATGTAGTTGGTCCACGAAGTTGGTCTTTAAAGTTGATTGTCTAAGGTAGTCATTGTCGAAGGGGGTCGTTGGAGATGTACACTGGTGTTGGTAGTCGGGGTTTGTTGCTAGAGTTGACCGTCAAACGTGTTCGTTGGAGATGGTACCAATGGTGGTTGCTAGAGGTAGTTGTTGCCGAAGTTGATCACCGAAGGTGGCCAACAACAACCATAATTGAAGTTAGGTAAAGAATTAGTGACCGTATTTTGATAACTTTATGTATTATACAAATTAGGTAGAGATTAACTATTAAATACTAAAAATTCTTTCTCTAAAATTTGATTTAAAGTGTTTCTTCCAAACTAACTTATTTCATAAATTCATCTTTCCAAAGGGTTTTCATTTTTTTTTTTTTTTTTAAGGTTTTCAAAACTTGAATTAGTTTTTAAAAACATTAGTCAAAAGTGGATAACAAAACATAGAAACTTATAATAAAAATAGTGTTTTCAAGTTTAATGTTAAAAGAAAAAACCAATAAGTTATTAAACAAACCTTAATTTTAAAAAAAATTGTTTTTATTTTAGAATTTGACTATGATTTCAAGTGTTTCTTTAAGAAAGGTGAAATCCATAATTGGGAAACTGAGAGGAAATAAACATAAATTTCAAAAACATAAACTAAAAAAATAGTTATTAAAGGGGTCATAAATTTTTAGTTGTTGGTTTTATAAAATTGTGGTTGTTTCCTCCCAAATTCTGTACCATTGTTTTCATCTCTTTTAACCATAAACATTTAAATTTATGGCCAGATTCAAAAATTAAAAACAAAATTTTTAAAATAACTTTTTTTAGTTTCCAGAACTTGATTAAAAATTTGAAAACAACCTCAAAAAAGTAGACACCCACAAAAAATGAGATTAAGAGCGTGAAAATAATGTTTATAAACTTATTTTTCAAAAGTTAAATTCATATTTGATAATCATTTGATTTCTTTTCCTTTTTAAATATATAAATAAATTCCGTTTAGATTGAATAACAAAGTTAATTTGTTGATGCTAAAATTCTGACAAGTAAAATGCACCTAACCTTCATGTTACACCAACGATTAATTTGTTTGAGGGAAGAAGAACGTGACTTGCAAAAGAGAAAACATGTACATTGGTGTGCTACTTGCCACACACACTCCAATACTCAATTGTGAAGAATATGGAAGTTAGAGAGTTTTACTTCATATAGAGCTATAATGATGTATTTATAGAGAAGGTTGACTGAAGTATTCTCCTATTCCTTTGGAATCTAGTGTCTAATAATTTGATCGGATCCTATGTGGGATTCTTGAAACATGTCATGGGCAAAAGATGGGTTGACCTTGGAGGGCGAAACCAAGGAGAAGTTGGATCGAAGGCCCAACTTAGGCCCATTGGGCCAACTAGGCTCCCCGCCCTCAATGGTTGAGGCCGAGGTCAACAAGGAGTTGGTCCTTTTCCTTGACCTATCATGATCTTGCCATGGTCCTAATTCAATTTTCTTTTATCTTTATTGATTCGATTTATCTGGTTGAGTTAAAATCATTGAATCGAACTAAATTCTTTAAAAACATAACCCAACTTAAACTTGGGACTTCTCCAAACCTAATCTAATCTTTACAATTGGGGTTGGGTTGATCATATTTTATGGAATTTTTCTAACACTCCTAATCAATTATTTGAAATTAAAGTATGTGGGTCCAAGAATGAGCTTATCCTTTTCTTTACTTATTGTTTCTATTCGCATTCAATAAACCAAAAACTTTTGAATAGTACAAGGAGGAGCGGGATGGGATGGGATCCAAGTTGTCACTTTGGTTCTTTTTTGCAATATCCAACTGATCTCTCTTTTCGAGGAAACAAATTTGGTTTCAAAATTTGAATGAGATGGGTAAGTTTAGCAATTTTTCAAATTTATAGTAGATAATAAAATGCTTGAAATCAAATATCGATACTATATTAAAAGAGGATATGTAGAAAAAAATTTGACATGTCCATTTTGTCCATACATTTTTTTATAAATTTTTATCTTCTTTTATCGAATGGTTGTAACTTTTCAAAATGTAAAATGCATTATTTAAAAAAATAATAATTAGAACTATAAGAGTTCATGTGCATTGCACGTGTTTCTTGACTAGTATTATAAAATGTGCCATTTAACTAAAATCAAAACCTAACTACAAAATCAAGCCAAGTAAAAAAGAAAATGTTTAGAGCAAAAGAAGGTTAAAATATTATTTTGAAGTATTTGACCAATTTTAATCTCTCCATTTTTAAACATCTTATTTTAGTTCTTATACTTTTTGATAAAAATTAAATTAGTCCTAGTGCTATTTGTATTGTTAATTTTTTCACGAATATTTCATTATCTATTAATGTTTGCACTATAAACTTTGGAAATATATTTAGATATTATCATATTTTCTTGCAAAGAAAAATGTTGTTAGTATCTACAATAAAAAATTTACTTCAATGGATAAGGTTTACAATTTATTGAAAGTACTAAAATTAAAATTGAACAAATTTCAAAATACAAGGATGAAAATGATATTTTTTTTTTAAAAAAATTGATTCCTAGCTAAAGGTATCTAAAACAAATTTAATAATAATAATATCCATACAATTAGTATAATCATTTGTAAAAATGTTCATTACTAGCTAATGAACTGTTGTACATATGACGCACCACGACAATATAAAAATTGAGGAATTATAATATAATAATTAAAATAACAAAAATAATAAAATATAAAACATGGAAATAGAAAATTATGGAAATTTATGAGAATTTAAAATTCTCTATTTTTCAATTCTCCAATCTAATTTTCTCACTAATTTGTGTAATTTTGAGACACATGGATAGTACATGAATAATTTAATCTCCTCTTTAGAATTTAAAAGTTTAGAACTTATAATTATTATTTTTTAAAAGAAAATATTTAACTCGCTAAATATAACAAAAAAAAAAAATAAATTATAAAATAACATATTGTGTGAGTTAGATAATATACAATGTTATGGAATCAAAAAATAAAGAAAACAACACTAAACAATAGATACAGAGATTTATGTGATTCACTAATAGTATGTCGGCTATCTACACTCATAGGCAAAGAAAGAACAATTTATTATTACTGAGAAAATATCATATTACAAATTCAAAAAAGCGTCTTTAGGATTAGAGAGTTTATATAACACACTCCTCTAGACCCTGGGCCAAAATCCTAAACAATGTAAATGACATAAGATACAAATACAACTTAGAGTTTAAGGTTTAGAGTGAGATTTATCAAATATCAATTCTTTTAGGACATCAAATATCAAGTTAAGTATAGGTCTGCAACGAAGACATATTTTGTCAATAGAATTTTTTTTTTTTAAATATAATAAGGATGGGGGATTCGATCACCTCTTGGTTCATAGTTGCTAATTCACATAATATGTAAGTTTAACTATGCTCGCTTTGCCTCCTCATACAGAGTTATATTGGAGGTTCAAATCCTGAACACTTTCCTACCGGTTTTAATTTTAAAAGTAATGAAAATGAAGTTTAGGTATAAAAATTATTGGAAAAAAATAATAATAATGACATGGACAACCCAATTTGTTTTTATTAAAAAAAAAAATTGCATAGTTCCACCTTCCACGTCATTGTAATGTCACCGATCCCACAGCCCACAAACACCGTACTTTTAAATAGATATTTTTCAATGTGATTTTGAGGGTTGGGCCCCACCACATCCACGTCCCTACATTCCAAAAAATCCTGGCGATAAAATTTTCGCTAAATATAATATGGGTGTTAAAAAAAAAAAAACTACATATTCCTAATAAACTATTAACTCAATCTAACAGTCGATTCGATTCAAATAAATGAAAATTTTATGGATTGAATTAGTTTATGAGTTCACCTAAAATAATTCAAATTGATTTGAAAGCATATTTTTAATTTTTGAGTTGTTGAGAATAATTTCGAAAGGACTTTGAGTAATTTATTATCATTATTTTAAATATCAACATCAATATCATAAATCTTTGTCTAGAGGCATAGTTTAAAGCTTTACAAAAGTATTAAAAAGAGTAAAAATAATTTAATTACAAATTTAGTTCGTAAAATTGGACTTTAAAGAAGTCTAGTGGACCCCTAAATTAATGTTGTAAGCAATATATTTAGTCAAAAGTCAACTTATTCTCTATTAAAAGAATTGGTCTCATTGAAATTTTAACTTTTATTTCATTAGAAAATTATATGAATTTAAACAAATATAATAATCACTCGTGTCGTGTGGGGCCTCTTTTCAACAATTTTTAAGTATATAGAAATTTACAATGGTATGATATTTTTTTATCTTTTACATCATATTTTGACTCATTCAAAATGTTCTTTTTTGGTTCAACAATGTTATGACATGGGAGATTTAAATTTATGACCTCTTGGTTAATAATATATGTTAATTAATTGAGTTATATACTTGAATTGGTCTTTACGTTAGTGTGCCATTATTATAAGAATATCCTTTATAATTATATGCCTAATTAATTAATCTACATTCTCACATTTTTAAGGTAAATTTTAAAAACCATTGTGAAATGAAATTTTCAATACAATTTGGCCTTCTCTTTTTTAATGAAATATGTCATGGGAAATAAAAAAAGATCCATTACATTGGAATGCAACAAAAGCTTTTGGACCTAATTTTTCAAATCTTCTTCTATTTAATTCGTTTTCTTTTAAATGTGCCCTAACAGTTTTGTTATAGATGTAAGGTTAAAATAGTGGTTCAGTCTAAGTTTACGTTTATTTGTTTTTTAACTCTGAAATGTATTTAATAAATTCCTAAATTTTTAATTTTGTGTTATCATGAAGTATTAATTTTGTGTTTAATAGGTCATTGCTATATTTAATATTTTTTTAAAATTCACATATCTAGTAGACACAAAATTGAATATTTATTAAATATAAATTCTTCAAATTTATACTTAGTAGATCAATTAAAATTAATTTTTTTTTTTTACAATGTTAAGGGCTAAACATATAAAATTGAAAAGTATGGAAACCTCGTGATCTATTGGATACAAAATTAAAAGTTCAATAATCTATGAGACGTTTTTCAAAATTTAGAGATCAAATAGAAACAAATTTGAAAATTTGAGACCTTATTTGATAACCATTCGAGTTTTTGTTTTTAGTTTTGAAAATTAAGCTTGTAAACATGATTTTCACCTATAAATTTTTTATTTTGTTATCATTTTTTATTAATATTTTTAAAAATCAAGCCAAGTTTTGAAAAGAAAAAAATAATCATTTGCCGTGGCAACCGTAGTAAGTAAACTGAGAGAAGATATCCATAATTTTCATAAACAATAAAATAAAACATGAAATTATGCTCAAAATCAAAATCTCATTTGATAACCATTTGGTTTTTTATTTTAAAAAATTAAGTCTATTTTCTTTCAAATTTTTATAATGTTTTTCATTTTTTCATAAGTAAAAAAAAACACGAAAGCTTATCCAAACTTCAACAACAACACAAAATAAAACAAGTTTTTAAAAACTATTTTTTTTTATAATTATTTTCCAAAATTTAGCTTAAGATATTAGAAAAAATAGATAATAAAGCATATGAAAAGAGTGTTTATAGTTTATTGTAGACTTAATTTAAAAAAAAATAAAGAATCAAATATTAGCAAAGGAAAGATAAACTTGTAATTTAATCCAATATAATAATTGAACTAGTTGTTTTCTAAAATAATAATTAAAGTGAAAATTTAAAGCACATATCTTTCTCCACGTGCAACCCCTAGATATTAGGACATATAAAAATATTTTTTTGTCGAAAAAAAAAAAAGAACAATAAAATCTCCCTGCATTTATTTATTGTAAAAATCACAAAAATCGAGAGGAGAAAATAATGTACATAAAATATCTCCATAGTAAACTTGAAGACACTTCGTCCACGTCATCATGTGCGCCAACTTGAAAAAGACACGCAGCAACGACACCATCTCCCCAACACGTGGCTAGTCTTTATTGGCAGCCTTTACACCAATAGCTCACGCCTTTGACTCTATTTTCCCCATTCTCAATTATTGCTGTTTTAATCGGGGTTTTATTTTCTTAAAATAAAAATTTTCAAAAAAAGTTTTTTTTTTTTTTTTTTTTCAATTTTTTCCTTAAAATTAAAAATTTTATTTTTTTTTTTTTATTCGTGTTTTTATTTTCTTAAAATAAAAATTTTCCAAAAAATGTTTTTTTTTTTTTTAAAATAAAAATTTTCCAAAAAATGTTTTTTTTTTTTTTAAAATAAAAATTTTCAAAAAAAGTTTTTTTTTTTTTTTTTTTTCATTTTCAATTTCGTCCTTAAATTTCAAAATTCTAATTTAGTCTTTTAACTTTTAAAATGTAATTATTTTACCCTTGAAATTTGCATTTTATTTCAATTTAGTTTCTAAAGTAGTAAATTTCATCGTCATATCAATATTTCCATATTTTCATAAGTTCGATTTCAACATGAGGGGTGAATCGAAATTTTCATTATATTGTAGAAAAATATACGAAACATAAAAAATAATCAATAAAATGTCACTAATATAAATATAATATAAACAATAGACATTTTAACTTATTTAAAAATCATAAAATATTTATTTACTAATTTAAATTTATTTTTTGTTTTTATAACTTTTCATAAATATCTATCGAAATCAATATTTTGGTAAAATTAGGATTTTGATATTTTCATCGACATCGACATTTCAAACCTTGATTTCTAAATGTATAATTTTAACTTCGATTTTTTACTAAATACTCATTTTTAGCTTTTGACATCATTAATGAATTTAAAAAATTATGAAATGAAGTTTTAAATTTAAATTTAATACAAAAATATAGCCCAACTTAATTAATTATAATTTTTTAAAATTAAGTAATAGGGTTGTAAAAAATATTTTCAATTCTGGTTTAAAAGTTTGATATTTTTCTTTCTACATACTTAAAAATATAACTATATATTATCCGGAAGTATTATATAAAAGGTTTTTCTATTGAGAAATGGCGTTCGCATTTCCACTTCGTAGTAGCTCATTGGGTTTCGTCTTCTTTCCAAATTCTGTGGAGAGAAGAAGAGTGAGAGAGTAAGAATCTGCAGCAGAGATGGCTCCACGGCTGTTCTTCGTTTCCTCTGTTCTTCTGGTGCTTTGCTGTGCAGTTGCCGGATCCGTCTTCGATGATTCGAATCCAATTCGGATGGTCTCTGACCGTCTTCGTGAGTTGGAGTCGGAGGTCCTTCAAGTCCTCGGCCAAGTTCCTCACGCTCTCCGATTCGCTCGATTCGCTCACAGGTTCCTTCGATCGTGTCCCTGATTGATTTCTAATCGTTTCGTTTCGTTTTTGTACTGAGGTGCTAGTTGTGGATTGTTTCAGGTATGGGAAGAAGTACGAGACGGCGGAGGAGATGAAACTCCGATTTGGAATTTTCTTGGAGAGTTTGGAACTGATCAAATCGACTAATAGAAAAGGCCTTTCGTACAAGCTTGGTGTTAATCGTAAGTCATGTGAATGATGATTTTAAATAGTTCGCTTGAATTGTAAGTTCATTAGAACTGTCGATTAATTCTTTGTGAAAATAAGATGATTGTTTGCACTTCTGATTTGGATTGCTATCTGATTCTACTGATTGATTGAGTCGTTGAGAATAATCTCGCTTAGCGTAAGTATAGAAAGTCTGAAAGAAAAGATGATGTTGAATCGATGTTGGTGTTTGTACTCTCAATTGCTGCAGAATTTGCGGATTGGACGTGGGAAGAGTTCAAGAAACACAGGCTAGGAGCAGCTCAAAACTGCTCTGCTACCACAAAGGGCAACCACAAACTTACTGATGCTGTTCTTCCTGAATCGGTACTTCCTTACATTTACTCTTGACGACTTGAATCTTAATTTTCCTGATATTTTAGTTGAAAAAACTGGACAGTGTCTGCGTCAATTGAATTCTGACCCAAATGATTTTAGATTAGTTCGACTAACCTCTGTAGTGTTTGTACATCAATACCGCAACCTACCAACTTAAGCTTTGAGTTAGATTTGTGAATTAACATGGTATTCTTGTAATGTCATTTATCATTTGTCATGTCATAACTAACCTATGCTCTTTCATTTGAGGCACAAAAGAAGGGCACAAGTTTACATGCCAGTTTTTCTTAACCTATGCCAGTTTTGAAATTGAAATTTTGATGTACTTATTTCTGTTTGAATCTATGACGAACTTCCTTCTTGTTCTTGGTTCTACTTCTACCCCTTTTCATCCCACATTGTATAACCAATCTGCGATGAACAAAATCAAATGCATTCATCGTCTTATTGCTGAAAAAGTCATTTATACCTAATTAAAGAAAAGATGGCTTTACTAGATGAAAGGGTATCTCTGGGGAGAAGTGAGCGCTTGCTCTATTTCTCTTTTAAGGCCTCCTTTTGTCGAATCATGAGCTACTTAACTATGGAAAACTCTAATTTCACGTCATACAATTGATCAGATGAAACTTTGATATTCTAATTGGGTTTAGTTTAGAAGTACAAGCATTCAAGCAAATTTGTGATGCTGAGACTTTGTTTACAACCTTCCTACGCCCGTTTTGCAGAAAGATTGGAGGGAAGATGGCATAGTTAGCCCTGTCAAAGATCAAGGCCACTGTGGTTCTTGCTGGACATTCAGGTTAGCTTTATCTTGTGGTCATGGACGGAAGATAGGGATAAGGTTGCTCACTGCTACTCAATATTTATTCATACAATGTTTTTCTTTTCCCTTTCTCTTTTGCTGTTGCAGTACAACTGGAGCGCTTGAAGCGGCCTATGCACAAGCACATGGAAAGGGTATCTCCCTGTCCGAGCAGCAGCTGGTGGATTGTGCAGGTGCTTTTAACAACTTTGGCTGCAATGGTGGACTGCCTTCCCAGGCTTTTGAATACATTAAATACAATGGTGGCCTTGAGACTGAAGCAGCATATCCTTACACTGGAAAGAACGACCAATGCAAATTCGTAGCTGAGAATGTTGGAGTACAAGTCATTGATTCTGTGAACATAACTCTTGTAAGAGCCAAGGACTAATTCCTTTACTTTTCTTTTTTGGTTCATCTCGGCAGAGTTGCCATATTTAACTCCTGATTGTGACGAAGTATCCAAAATCCGTTTCACGATCATCTTCTAATTGTTGGGGGGTTATATATGCAGGGTGCTGAAGATGAATTGAAGCATGCAGTTGCTTTTGTTCGACCAGTCAGCGTAGCATTTGAGGTGGTTAGCGGTTTTCGCTTGTATTCAAAAGGAGTTTACACCAGTGACTCATGCGGCAGTACTCCTATGGTTAGCATCAACACCTTTTGGCTTTGTAAAAAGTCTGACATGAATGTGACTAGATCATGATGTCTGACAGTTTCTGGTTTCACTGACAGGATGTAAACCACGCCGTGCTTGCAGTTGGTTATGGGGTTGAAGATGGTGTCCCATACTGGCTCATAAAGAACTCATGGGGAGAGAAGTGGGGTGACAGCGGCTACTTCAAGATGGAGCTGGGCAAGAACATGTGTGGTAAGCTTTCTTCACACAGTAATACTAGAGTACAAAATGTTTTCGATTGGAGTAATTATCTAAGAGTAGTCGTATTATTTAGTGAGCCCATAACAATGTTATCGGATCTGAGCGAAATTCATACATAGATAGAATTTTTTTTTTTTTTTTTTTTTTTTTTTTTTTTTTTTTAATATCTATGAGTGTTCGGGTCAACTTACGCGTACTTCGACTAATCTCATGCAACAACCCGCCGGACCTTACAACATTTAGGTGCCTTGACCTCTTAGTCATTTATTGAGACTACATCTCCTTTTTACTACTAGGCCAATCCATGATGATTGAACCCTGTGTTATCTAATATGAATCAAAGCCCATTAAGCCCAAATGAGCATTCAGTCCAAAAGGAAAATTGTGATCCAATTCAATATTTGTGAAGCCAAAGCGACATCATTTTTAAGGGCCATGTTGAGGATCCCACGTCGAAAAAATCAAAAGGCTTCACAATCTTTATAGGATAGATGAGTTATTCCTCTCATTGCCAATTGATTTTGAGATGGAACCTCGTGTTATCTAATATGGTATTAGAGTCTATAAAGCCGGAACGGACATTCGGCCTAAAAACAAAAATTGGGATCCAATCCAAGAATGGTGAATTCATACCTGGGCCACTTCCCTCGTAAATGTGACTATCTTGTAATTAACTATTAGACGTAGATTCAAATTTATATGTCTTATAACAACCACTAGATATTGATTCAAAACACATCTAATAGTTTCTTTCTCGTAAATTCAACAAGTGTAAAACTATCAACAATATCAATAATGTTCCTAAGTAGTCAGGGGCGAAGTGTTCTTCGTACTGATCAAGAAGTTTGGGCTTTCAGGTGTTGCAACTTGTGCTTCATACCCCATTGTTGCTTAGAGTACGAGAATGGCAGAGCTTCTTGCAAGGAAAGATACTGTGCTATTAAGGTACGGCTATGGTGTGTAGAATGATGTGCAAATTAAAGTTACATATTCTTGTAGTTGATCATTTAATGCAAACTGTAACGTAATGTACTTGTGGTTGTAAATTTGCATACTCAGAGATGCTTGGATAAGTTTTTTGTTCTTTATTATGTACTTGCTAATAGCTCTTTTGAGGTTATGTAAATTTGCTGGCAGCTCCTTTAAATAATTTCTACATTATGTTCCACTATTTAGGAATTAGAATCTTTCAAACTTATTTCCTTTCAATTTATTATTTTTTTTTTAATTTTAAGTTTAACTTATTTCCTTTCAATTTTTTTTTTTTAATTTTAAGTTTTAATAAGTTAGTTTAA
This sequence comes from Citrullus colocynthis, assembly GCA_031780015.1. Classification (NCBI taxonomy): domain Eukaryota; kingdom Viridiplantae; phylum Streptophyta; class Magnoliopsida; order Cucurbitales; family Cucurbitaceae; genus Citrullus; species Citrullus colocynthis. The sequence continues at coordinate 3,075,840 of QLSR01000224.1, forward strand.
AAAGAGATAATAATTTACTCAACGAATTTGACCATCTAAAATGATTTAGTTTAAAAAGAGATATTAGATTTAAGATTTATTAATGATAAGAAGACTAAAATAAAATAAAATAGAATAGATTGAAACTCAAAATACCAAAATATTATTTGTTTGAAATTTAACAAAGAATTCGAAAGACTTATTAGAAGGTTAAATAAAATGTAAAATTACAGCGAATGGATAGTCTTAATTTTTATTTATTATTATTATTCTTTTATTTTTTTTATGAGTATAATAGAGATATTTTGATTTAAACCATACTCTCATGATCACTAATATATTCGAATCTTAGTTGAATTATGCTCACTTTTAGTGGATAATATTAATTTTAAAAGAAATAGACAACTAAACTTGAAATCATTATGAAATAACATGCAAACAATTTGAGGGAGCTCCTCAAAATGATAATCATAATTCTCAAGCTATCTTGATGTGGAAAAAATTTTAGAAATTATTTCTTTGAAGAAGAAAGTTGCCCCTCTTAGTGTAGGTTTAAGCATTTATCTGCTTGTTAGCTATTGAAAGCTGTAAAGAGAGGGTTCTTCGAAGATAAATGTTGATGTCGTTTGGTCAAAGAGCATTACTAAGTTAGATTATTCATGATTGAAATAGCAACTTTATTGGTGGCGGGTGCATCTCAATATTTACTAGTTGGTCGGTCAAAAGGTTAGAAACTAAAACCATTTTTTATGGCTTGACATATACCCTGGTTTCTTGAGATTGATAGGACCCATGTGGGGTTGGAATCAAATTTAATCGAAGTCATCAAGTTTTTGAATCTAGAGAATTCTAACTTATTTGAGATTTTATTTATTTTGTTGAAGAGACTCTCTTTCTTGCTCTTTTAAATATATATATATTTTTAAATTACTACCGAGAGAAGAAAGTTGTCCATAATTCTACCAAGCTTTTTCTTAAAAATTCCTCTTTTTGTCACGAGAAATAGAGAAATAAAGAGACAGAGAGATAGAAAATAAAACAATGGGATTTTACATGAAATCCCTACATAAATTTAATAACATAATAGAAAATACTATAACACATAATATTATTTAATATTATGGAGAGTTCTTCCCACCTCGTTCTTAATAGGAATAGATATTTGGTTGCTTGGAATGTTCTTTCGATTTTGATGAATTTCAGTTATAAAAAAAAAAAAAAAAAAAGAGTAAGGGTGGTTATAAATCACTAGATAGCTAGTCTTTACTTAACTCGAAAAAAAAGCGATCATCACAGTTCTATTTGAACAAAAACTCACACTGATCTCTTAGTTTGGCTTTAATATTTTTTCAATAGTGAATTTTTAGCAGGTAACAAATAAATATCATATAATTTCGTTTTAATTACGATAAAATTTTAGAAATTAAATAATTTAGTCGTTTTTATTATAATTACTTTTCAATTACCACACCACAACAGGAGGATTTGTATCCCACACAAATTGCACCTATTCAGTTTAGAATTTTGGTTTTGAGATATATAAATATATTTTGTAAAGTGAATATTGGAAATGTCACATTCATTGCCTACAAATGAACACCAACATTCAAAAAGCCGCATATATCGACAAAAGGTAATATAGGAATTTACTAAAAATGTAATAATAATAATTTTGTCAGATAATATAGTATTAGTTGATATGGACAATTTAACGCATAATTTTAGAAAAAAAAAGAACCTTTTAGCCCGAACTTTAACAAATTCGTGTGTTTGGTGTTTTTCCTCTTATTTTTTTAAGAATAGATTCAAACAAACCTCGAAGTAAATTTTTTTATTATTATAAATAATAATATGGCATTTAATTTTTTTTTTTTAAAAAATCACCATTTTCTCTCCTCACCTTCTTTTTCCTTTTCTTCCTCTCTCATTCTCTCTTCTTCATTCATACTTATTAAAAACTGATAAAAATTAAGATTATTTTCAAATATAGCAAAATGAACCAAACTATTTCGAATATAGAAGTCTATCGCGATTGGACAGTAAAATTTTTCTACATTTATAAAAAAAATTGATATTTTTCTATTTATAATAATTTTTCTAAAAATTAAAAAGATAATTACCATTATATTTTGAAATAAATAAAATTAATGTACTAAAAATTTGGTTTTGTCAAAAACTTTTGCATTTCATCATTTAAGAGACTAAATATGAGTGTTGCTTCAAAATTGGAACAAGTTAGAACTCCATGAGTTCTCTTGAATATGAAACTCATCCTCTATAATCAAATCATGATCTAAAGCATCGGTATTGTCCATTAGGAGTGTTCATTCAAACTGCAGAAACTCAACTGATAACGCATAGAAACCGAATTTTGCGGTTTGGTTCAATTTTTTTAGATGTAAAACAATTTTTTTTGCAGTTTGGCTTGGTTTGGGCCATGAAACCGAAAACAAAACTGAACTAGTTATATATATATTAAATTATATTATCAAAATATAGACTAAAAAACACTTTTGGTCCCTAAAAAGTAAGGAAAGGAAGCGAAAGCAAGAGGGAGAGCAATAGTGAGAGCACACAAGCCATTTTATCATAAACATCCTCTATCTCTCTCGCTCTCTCTCATACTCTCGCTCTCGCGCTTTATCGCTCTTGCTCTCTCTCTTGCTCTCGCTTATTTTGAACTATAGGAAATAGAAAAGAGAAGGGAAAAAAAACAAATAAATTGCAAAACCGAATTGAACCGAATAACATATATGCAGTTTTGTTTGGTGCGGTTTGAGCCGAACATACGGTTCGATTCAGTTTCTGTAAAAATAATTTCAAATTTTGCAGTTCGATTCAATTTGAGCCCCGAACGGCAAATACCCCTATTGTCCATATAATCCATTATAACTTTAAAAAAAACCAAATAAGTTAACTACTTAACTTTAATTTTTTTTTCTCTCTTTTTATTCTTTTTGTATTATAATATACATTTATAATAAATAATAGAAAAATTATTATAAATAGAAAAAATATCAAACTAACAAATATAGCAAAATTTTATTTTCTATCTGTGATAGACTGCAATAGACCCAGATAAATATCAATCCGTGTCTATCTGGTAAAGTGATAGATGTCTATTTAGGTCTATCGCGATCTATCACAGATAGAAAGTAAAAGTTTGCTTGTAAAGTGATAGATGTCTATTTGGGTCTATCACGATATATCACAAATAGAAAGTAAAATTTTGCTATATTTGTAATTATTTTCAACAGTTTTTCTATTTTTGAAAACACCCCTAAATAATAAGGAAAAGAAAAGATTACATGTGTGTTTGAAATCCTTTTTCAATTGTTTAATTTAAAAAATAAGTCATTTTGATAGAAACACAAGTGATTGACAATTACTCAAAATGGATTTTAAAAGTCATTAGTGTCTTTATTCTAACACTCTTTATCAAAAGTGTTTAAATGAAAATGACTTTTTTAAAAATATTTATTTTTTAAATTAATCCAAATGGGGTCGTAGAAGAAGTAGAAAAAGAGAGTAGTGGGGAGGAGGAAGAAGAGGGTGGAGAGGAGAGATGAAATTAAATGGAAAGAGAGGAGATAATTTTTTTTGTTTAATTATTTTTCCAATTTAAAATGTCACATTATTAATCAAAATAATAAAGAATTAGGTCGATCATCTTTTAAACTTATCACTAAAAACTTTAGGACTAAAAATTTACATTTTAAAAATTCAAGAATTAAATGCACATATTCTTGAAAATTCAAAGACTAACTAGTAATTTTGCTTAAATTATATTAGAAAAAAAGAAAAAGAGTAACTTATAAGTTACTCGTGTAAAGTTTAAAATATCAATGTCAACAAAAATATGAAATCTTAATTTTATAGAAACTTCGATGGAATTATCAATATAACGCCAATGTACTGAATATTTCTAAAAAATAAAATTTTAAAAAATTAATTTAAATAAGTAAATAAATATTTTATAATTTTTAAACTAGTTAACATATTTATTATTTTTATTATATTTAGATGTTTCGTATATTATTATAAAATAGAAACAATGATTGGAAATGTAGAAATATGGGAAGAAATATGAATGTGTTATAAAATTTAAAGTATTGTTAGTAGTCATTTTCTACTTAAAAAATTGGAAGAATTCAAGTTATATCTTGTCATTCATTCTCATTCCCTTACGACAGAAATACTCCTATGCTGAAATTAGTCACTCCGGAAAATCACCGATCATCGGAATCGGAGAAGCCAAATTGACGGTTTCGGAAGGCTTCTTCAGCACAATCCTGCATCCAATTCATCTTTCATCTCCGTTTAAGCCTCTAAATTTCAAACATGGCAGCGGAGAGGCACGCCTCTTCGCGCGCAACATCATCTGAAGACAACGCGATGTAAAAATTTCCACATATTTCATATGTTTGATTCCAGTCGTTCTGTTCGTTTCAATTATTCAATTGTTTCATTTCAGACTCTTCCATTTCTATGTTTTTTGAATTTTCAATTCTAGTTATTCCTCTACAGTCGTCGTGATTTCAGTACGAATCCGACTGTCGAATGTTGAATTGACTTGCCTAAATGTTTTGTACTGTCTAGTTTCCTTCGGTGTTGATAGTTCCTCCATTGGACTGGTACAGGTTTCTTGATATACTGCATGAGGCACCGTTATTTGGTCATCGGAAGCCTGCAAGAACAGTTGGGAGCATAATTTATTGTTTTGTTTTGGCAAGTATACTCTCCATCTAAGATGAATTAGTTGTAATGCTAGTTAGGAAAAGTTTGATAGGCCTTGAATTGACTGGCTTACTGTACAACTTTGTTGGAAAGGTTGAAACGATTTGAACTTCTCCCATAATTTAGGTAGGCTATGCGGCTCTGGCTATTGGAGCGCCATGGATTTTTCATCCTATAAAGCACTTGCTTGAACCATTGCTCTGCAGTTGTGATGTTGTTCTCCTGATGCTCACAGGTATATTAAACTCCAGAACAATGCTTATTAAGATAAATAGAAATCAATTATTTTCTGGCCAGCAAGGTACTGGAGAATTTTATTTTCTGCTACTCGAGTAGCCAGTGTACTTTTCGTCATTACATGGTTAGAAATTTAATTCAGTTCATTCTTAGAACTACAAGCTATTGAACTCGATCATTTAATTACTCATCTTAACATATCAAAAGGCTTAGCAAATTCTACCAAAGAGGTATGATTATGAAATGGGCTTTATACTTGTTTAGAAACTAAACCTCTGTCTCTACTATTTCAGGTATCTTTCAGCAATATCTAGTATATCAAGTCCATAAAATTCGTTTGCAGGTACTTCTATTTAGTTAGACAAAGTTTCTTAATAGTATCTTTATGGAAGGAACTTTTTGCTTCCTCTCTCCTTTGCAAGTTTGAAGAAGTTGAAGATTTTAGAGATTGAACTTGCAATATGAACTAATATTATTGGTTGTTTTGGTGATGAAAAGAAAATGTTTTCATGAGCCATGACTCGTTGTTTTCTTTTGATTGTACTTATGCAATCTTGTTAGATTAGGTATGTCTATTGATATGAATTTTCTTGAAAGAAATGAGCCTTACTTGGACAAGATCTGTTCTATAGGTTGTACAACTATGTCCTTGAGTTTTAATGGGTTTTTTTTTAATGAATTCTGTCTTTAGGTCAATCAGTTTCTTTTCAGTCTGGTGGTTGCATTTAGTTACAATGTAATTAAATGGATTATCTCTCTTTTTTATTTGTAGGGATATTATAGCTTTAGCCAGAAGTTAAAGCATATTGTTCGTCTACCTTTTGCAGTTACTGCATATGGTATGTTAGATCGTTGTTGGCTCAGTCTTTATAGATCTTCACATTTTAGTGCTGTTGCTATATGCCAGTGGGCAATGAAGCCTTTTTGCCTTTTTCTGCAATTATGGACCCTAAATAATTGTTCAATATCAGGAACTGCTGCCCTTTTACTTGTCATGGTATGGGAACCTCAAATCAGTGCACTGTCGATCCCCATAATTTTGAGGTAGTATTATACGACATGTGAATGCTGAGTCTAATAGTTTTTCCAATTAACTGTTTTTCCTTCTTTTCATTCTTCCTTAGTTCCCTTCATCTTCACCATCCATTACTGATCTCTTCTTATTGTGATCGTTTATCTGGTCACCTAAAGATGTTCTATTTATATTTTCTGTTTTTTATTGCATCCATGGATGTTCCAATCAAATGTCCTACCTTAATTTTCCCTTTTTTGTAGATTGCATTAGGAACTATAGATTCCAAATATGCATATAATTTATTCCTTATTTTCATTTTGTCCGTTCAAAGCTTACTCCATAGTGTACATGCTGAATCCATGTTCCCATCTTTACCTAGCTGTACACTACTGACTTAATCTGATGCTTGATGCACCTTTTTTATCTGCAGGTTGATTATGTTAATTGAAGCAGTATGTGCTGGATCGTTTATGATTATATATATCAGTAAGTTTTTTGTATTCATGGAATGGGATCTCTTCAGGGTCAATTGATACCTTTTGTTTTCGTTTATTGATTGGAATTGTTTTGCTCTTTTAAATATTGGATTCTATTATTGGTCATTTACTATGTTTTATTCAATTACTTTGGCCAGTTCATTCTTTTCACTGTGATTCTAGAAACTGTGGTTTTGTTATCAGAAGGGTAACATGTTATTGGATATAGATGGCTGCATAGGGTACTGTATTGTGTTGGTCACAAGTCACAAGCTTCATTCAGTAGACTGAAACATAACTGATTCTCAAAGCTTTTCTGAAACGGATCTTTCCAGTCTATAAATCATATTTCCTTGTATTTATTCATCTTTTTGTTTTATGTGCCCCGGAAACATTGTGAATAATATTGCCATGCGTGGAATGCAGGCTACATACAGAAGTACAATTCATTAAATTCTCAGCCTGATGTTCTGAAGTCATTGTATTCTCCACTTCAGCAATCAAGTTCTTTGGAAGATCTAAGGTCAAGTTATTAAAAATATCACAATACGCTGCTCTCAAGTCTGTATCTAGAGGCTAGATGGTCACTGTGTCTTAGAATTTTTTTTGTTCAAATATATTTTCACCATATTTATTTGATTCTAATTGGTTGAATTTTTTTGGGAAGTTACATTTTACTCCAAATAATATCAAACTGAAATCTACAACTTTTCCTCTCTCTCTCTTTTAATTAAAGAAAAAAGGGAAAAAAAAAAACTTCTCCATCTGTTCTTTTTCTCCCTTTCTTTCTAAGAACGAACTCCATTCTAAAAGAATAACACTGAGTTAATAACTACAAAAAGTTTGATTAACGGACGCCCATAAAGAAGCACTAAACCTCACAACCTTCCTCACCTCCTCCAAAGACTTGTCTAACCCTCTAAAAATTCTAGCTGAAGCAAGCTTGCCACAAGATTTTTCCTTATCTCGAAAGGGAGAATTCAACAGGACCTCCTCCGTCAAAGAACGACAGTTCCTATTACCCACCACCACCACGACACCAAAAACACTGACTCCAAAGGGAATAAGTGAATTGGCAAACCCCCACAAAAGATAATCCAGATTCTCCTTCTGCTAACAACAAGGGACACACTACGGTGGACACAAAACAAATGATGAATTTCATTGAATATGATCTTTCGGAGTTCACTCTTCTATTTAAAACTTGTCAAGCAAAGAGCTTCACTTTCTTAGAAACTCTCCAGTTTCCAAAGAGAGGGGGAAAAGTTTTGAAAACTGAGGTTTCCTTAGTGGGAGAAGATCCCCTTAGAATGAGGAAAAAAGAGCGACACAGGAAATCCTCAAACAGATTAGGAACCGAAAAGAAAAAAAAGAGTTTTGTTAGTTATTTAAACCATTTGATGGCAAGTCAAGAGGGAGGACAACATCTAGGAGGAAAAAAAGAGTTTTGTATAGATTTACTGTTTGTGTGACTAAACTTTAGTTCTGCCTGGAACTTTTTCGTATGATGTTCAAGATTGGTTAACTTTCAATATCCAGATGTTCTAGTTTAATCACATGCAGTATGTCATTCCTACGAAAACTGTGTGCCTTCAGATCGACACATTGTCTTATTCACACAATCTAAGATTTAAGAATTCTTTGGTGGAACAGGTATCATGATGTTGGTCGACTTTCTGATCAGCAAATGGCTCTGTTGCAATATCAGCGAGAGAACCTTCATTTTCTGAATGAGGAGGTATACAACGACCTTGGCCGCTTCATTTAGTCATGCTCTTTCCGCTATTCATATGGGAACTTTGAAGGAGCTAAATCAATTGCTAAGGTAGATATAGATATTTAGTACCAATTAGCTGTAACTTTCGTTCCTGTTCTTCTCAGATTCTTCGGTTGCAAGAGTGCTTAAGTAAATATGAACGGTCCAGTGATGGAAGCACGCCTCAGGTGATCATTTGAATTGGATGTTCGATGTTCTTTTAGATTTTATATGTATAATACTTGTATAACCAAAGTTTGTACTGATTTGTAAGATTTCATTCATGTGTGTGAAGTTAAGAAGCACAGACACATCTGATTCTGACTTTCTAAAAAAAGCAGACCACGGACATATTGGAACATGTTTGTTCTTAGAACATATGTTTATTACTTTATTATTACTTTATTATTTTAGGGACATAAAAAGAATCGTTAAAAGGTGTATAGTGTGTCAAGTGGGAGCACATTGGAGTATGTTTTGAAAAAAGTGTAAGCATTGGTCGATCGAAGATTAATCCCATTATACAGGATTAAAATGTCAATCTACCTAATTATTTAGCACCTTTAAAAGTACTCATGGATAGTTTTGAATGGCTTATAATTCCTGAATGTTGGACTATGCGTATTGTTAATATGGGGTTTGTGTGGAATAAATTTTATAGATAATATCAGCATTGGATGTTGAAGCTCCTTATTTATTTATTTATTTATTTATTTTTTTATAATAATTATTATTATTACTATTTTAGTACTCCTGGTTTTATTATCTACTTCATTGGAGTATGTGAAATGAAAATCATCTAACATGATAGATAGTCAATGATGAAGGAATTGGTCAAGGAGTATAATATTATTGAATGAAAATGACTGTAGTTACCAATGGTTCCTTTCCAGGTTGATCTTGCCCATATGCTAGCTGCTCGTGATCAGGAATTGAGGACACTTTCGGCTGAGGTATGTCTTACTTACAGTACTGTGAGTGAATACGTTTTGTTTGGATTTTTAATAACATCCAACTTATGTGCATCTTAATTTAATGTCATAATATGGTGGTTCCTACTTATAAATTTTTATATCATAGGTAAGCCACCACTAGGATGTGAATTCATGTATTCTAAGAATTTTGCTTTTATCGTCTGTCTTTTGATCACTCCTGTAGATATGCTTTTGTGACCTTGTGATATTGGTTTTTTTTTTTTTT
>QLSR01000224.1:3092877-3127123 GCA_031780015.1 Citrullus colocynthis
AAAAAAAAAACCTTTACAAAAAAGAGTTTCTATTTCCTTCAAGGTTATAACATGCTAACCAAAACAGTTGTGAGATTCTCACCTTGTTGATTAAATTGTGAATACATCTACTTGAAAGGTCTAGACTTGTCAAGCATTGCAATGTGTAATCAGCTGGGTAGATGCTTCCAGGATTATCCTTCCCATACACATCTCCACAAAATCCCAATGCCCACTTGGAAAAGTTAAGAGTAAATCGTGAGTTGTAGATTTCTAAATTTGGGGATCGTTCAAGAACTTTCTGCTGCAGGTTCTCATCACTGAAAAGGAAGAGTTGAGAAAATTTCCTTAGGACATTCATTAATTTAAGCATGAAGACACAAAAGTATTATGCGTCACTAGACCAGCAAACGTACCAGTTCTCTGCAACCGGATTATCGTTCAACCAAAGTGCTCTAAGATGTTTAAATTTAGCAACTTCCTCAGCGACCATATCTATATCTCTAAGCTTGTTTCCAGTCAAGCTAAGTGCAAGTAAATCCTAAGTCATAAGAATTATAACACACTTTTAAAACTAGTTAGTGAACAGAAGTGAATGAGAAATGAAATACTGACATCTTCCACATTTATTTGAAGATATACATATAGCTTCGATACTAGATAGTGATATTAGGAGAAAGTTTTATCTCTTTCCAACATTAGTTCAACTAAAAATGTTGAAAATATGCGGAATGAAATGTCATATATCCGACAATTTCAATACAACTCCTACACAATAGTATTTTAATATAGTTTGCTCAAATGACAAAAATACCGGAAACTTAGTTGGCAAATCGAGGGACCGAAGTGTATCATCGTCAATTTGAAGATCCTCAAGCTCCAACCATCTAACAGAGTCACTTCCTTTTTCTTTCGCACCGCGTATTTCACTCTCCAATAGTTCCCAAACACTCTGTTTAGCTTCATCATCATTTGATTTTGAATGATCTTCCTCTTCCTCGTCCAAATTCATATCAACATCCACACACATCAAGGACGCCATTCTCTCCGCCAATCCCGGCACTTCCAACAACTGTCCGCACGCAAGCATTTTCAAGTTAACAAGAGTAACTCACTTCAGAAACCTTCGAATTGAAGTAACAATTGAGCATAAGAACCTAACCTGCTTGTAAGCGTCGGAGAGACGGAAAGTCCAGGCATGGTCGACAAGGAAGACGTGCGATTCCTTGGCCATGAAGTCAGAGGAGAGGACGAGGCGTCTACAGCGTCCATCCTCAAACAGTTCGACTTGGAAGTGAGCGCCGCCGTCGAAGGTCTCGGAGGACAGTTTCTGAAACAGTTGATGGTGCAGGGACTGGGGAAGTCCGGAGGCAGTGAGGAGCAAACCATGGACTTCGAAGAAATCCTTAAAGGTTTGGATTCTTTTTCCGTCGGCCATTTCTGGACGTGAATTTTCGCTCTGTCCTTCGCCGTTCAATGGCGGCTTTGTGCAACTCGAAAGCGCAGAACTGAGCTCGGCCACCGCACTCAGGAAGATGCTCAATCGCTGTGGGCTTGGACCGTCCCAATCGAATGTATGTGAGCTGGGCCCATGGTTTATGGGCTTTTTTCCGGAAATTGGATCCCATACGAAAATATAGAAACGAAAAAAAAAAAAAGAAAAAAAAAATTTATTGGGGGTATTTCTATCTAATCAAATTAGGTTTATTGGTTGTTGTGTTATCAATTTTTCATTAGGTTGTCATTAGGGTTTTTTTGTTTGTGTCAACCTTCTATAAGATATAATTATAGTGTATTTTTGTTTGCTAGCTTTTATTTTAGGATGATTTGAACATTTTAAAAAATACAAATTAAATCATTTGGTAGGGATAAAGGATTAGAATGGTGAGTTCCTAAAGTCCTTAATAGTATAGTAAAACGGTATGATTGTTTCACAGGAGATTGATCAAATCAAGGTTATTGCTTAGATTCCAGAATTGAATCAATCTTTATTTAAGGAATTTAAATCGAGTTTGAATTTGATTTTTGGAAACAAATAAGAAAAGTAAAGACAATTGAGAAAATCCTAGAGACAAAAAGCGTTCTAGAGTGTTGATTTCATTATTTATTTTATTTAGTCTAGATTTTCATGGAATCATATGTAAACAATTTGCCTAAGTCTAGAAACTTATGTTTGGAATTATTGTTTATCAAGAACAATCTTTTCTCATGTTGATTACTAATTTATTGAAATCAAAGTAAGAAAGCATGACCTTAAGCAATGTCGTAAACATCTTTCACTATTAACCAAACTATTTTCATGAGAGATAATAATGATTCAATGTTACTAAAGAGTTAAAAGGACATATCATTGAAAAACATATTATTCCCCAATATTCATACAAAGTCTAAAACATCAACACCCTAAAACTAAAGAGTTTTAAACACATGTTCTCATACAAATTTGCAAGCATAAAAATAAAGAGAATGAAAAGAATTAAAAAAACTCTATTGTCGAAGTGTTTCTCCGTCATTGGAATCTGTCAATCTTGTCTTCGTCGATACTTTGGGATCTTGAACAACCTCCAAACTCTTCTCTCACACTCTCAAATTTCTTTTACACTAAAACACACTTTAGGCTCATGATTTGAATAGCTGATCAACCCTCCGATTTATAGAAAATTGAATACTTGGTGAGCAAATTCTTTCCAAAATTAAATAGGCATGCGACACTACCATACTGAACACCCTATGATTTTGTTTTGGCACACAACATCTTTGTGCACTGCGGTGCCAGTGCATAGTGTCATAGCGTTGTGCGCTAAACTACACACTTGCTGAAAATTGGGGCTCTTGGGAAAAAGCATCGAGACAACATCGCTTTAGCATTGCGTTGCTACCCTATTTTTGGCCAACTTGAGAAGAGGGGCACCGATTAACAACACCAATCCTAAAAAGTAAAGCATATTTCACATTTAAGTCAACTATAGGTAATTGCCCACTCTTAAACCAACAAAACTTCACAGTCAAACAAAAAACTAAGTCATTCATGGAAGTTGTTGCTCAACAACATTTTCATCAACCTGACGATCCAAAAACTTGTTAATCAGAGCAGCCGTAACAACAAAGTAGTGGCACCAGACGTGGACTCAAACATTCAAATTTACTTAAAAGGTCAAATTCAAATATTGAAAACCAAATATGACTAAATAGACATTAAATTCAAGTAATTAAAGAGTGTTAGCTTTAAAAACTTGAACAAATATAAACTAAATTCAAATAACACACACCAAAAAAAGATTTGAAAATTGAATCCAAAACGGAACCAAATCGAAAAATGTGACTTCCATATAATTTTAAACTAAACAGAACCGATACTTTAGTAAAAACCGAATTTTCAATTCAATCTAGGTTGGTTGTTCACCCCTACTTTCTAGCCACCAACCCTTAGAACTTCCAACTTTTTTGAACTCAAACGGACTCTCCTCTCAATGTTTTGTTTTGTTTTTTGTTTTTTTTTTATTTATTTTTATTTTTTATCATTAATTCCACAAGATAGAAACTTTTCATCAAAATAAGGAGTCAACCAGGGTTGGCAAATCTCTCAAACATAACAATCAAATAAAGTTGGCTGCATCAAATTTAATTCTTTTTACAACAATCTCTAGGGGTCAGTCCTATTTTCTTTTTAGGGTTTTATATGTTCCTTTGGGTAACTTTGACGAAGTCCCCAAATCCCCTTTCAATAATAATAATGATATCTCAACTATACTTACCATATAATTCTTTTGGACATTTATCAAACATTCCCTAAAAAACCCCAACTTACTTAAAATGACATTAAATGCCAGCATAGTTTGCCATTAAAATCACACTTTTCTGTATTCCAATTCATAAGAAAACAAAATCTTACCCACAGTATAACTTTTTTTTTTTTTTTTTTAAATTTTTTTTTGTTATGTTTGTTTAATTTATATGTCCATATTTGGTTCTGCTCATTCTAAATGTTAATGCATATGTTTGTTTAATTTACCCTTTTTTTGGTTAAGTATGTGAATTTACTTAGTGTGTAACAACGTCCACATGTTCTTAATTAATCACCAATGACTTATGAATCATATTGTTAATTTGCAATAATTTCATTGTCCTTAGAAGAAGGAAATGTTATATTAAAATGGGGGTTTCGTTACACATATAAAAGGATAAAGGGTTAGTATATATTATTGGTTTTCGAGAATAGAAAAAAAAAATGATTTCAAATTATGGGGATTTTTCTTAATTATTCATTTAAAGGACTATATACATATTTAAGGATTTGGAAAAAATCTAGAGGTTTCATTAGCTTAAAAATTCGAAGATTACGAGGTTTATTTAAACTTTGAAATTTGTGTTTATTTGGTTTTTAGGCTTTTAAGTTTGAGTCTAATATGTCTTTGAAATTTTTAATTTTGAGGCTAATAATTTCTAGAAAATTCAAAATTTTAAAATATTAATTTATTTATTAGATATAAATTTGAATTTGATGTCGAATGTAACTTTAATTTTTTAATTATCATGTCCATTAGATCTATAGATTTTAAAATAATTAAAAAACGTCAAGAAGCTCGACACAAACTTCAAAAGATAAAATTTGTACTTTAATCTAAAATTTACTTCAAACGCATATGGATTTATGGATGGACGCCTTGTTTTATATTGACTTTGTATTGAAAATCTCGAATTATCCTATTTGTAAGATTCGAACTTCTGATTTTTTTAATCGACATCATAATGTGATTTTATCTTGTAGTTTGTTGGTTTATATGATTTTGCGTGAAAAATTGAATTAATTTTGTTGAAATTTGATATAAATGGTAAGTTTAATATAAGTTTTATCTTTATATATATTTTTTATATAAGATTCCAATAATCCAAACCCAAAAACATGAATAATTCAAAATTTGTGATTAAATGGTGAAAGAATTCAATGGCTTCTTCTTCTTCAACTTCTTCTTCCTGTTGTTCTTCTTCCACGTTTGTTTCTCAAGAAGAATTCAACTTATTCCACAAAATTGACAGACAACTTTACACAATACTCGCCATTAACATAGGCCGTGACCCCATTGAAGCTCTCCAAATAATGGCCTTTTGGCTTTGGCTCGAACGAGTCGGCTTTCGCCACGTCATTTTCCGATTGCTCCGCTTGCCGGTCCTTCTCATCAACGAGCTAGCCGACGAAGCTCTTGCCGCCCTAGCTTGCATTGTCTCCGACCACCCGCCGCCGTCCTCCGACGACCACAATAATAACATTCCTCTCACTCAAAATTTCATGAAGAAAGAAATTTCTCTTCAGTTTCTCTATGCTAACCGGCAAACTGCCGTTGAAGGAGTGGCTAAAATCCGGAATGAGGTTTGTTTTAGAGCCATGAAAGATATTATGCTCCGAGCCATTAGTCACCGACAAATCCCCGCTGCTGCCGCCCCCATCACCGCTCCTCCACCACCTCCTCCCCCACCTCCGCCGGGAGGAGATCTACAAACACAGGTACTTTCTAAATGTCTAAAAACACTAAAAAGGCTTTGCAAAATCAATCCAAACAGTTTCAGGTTCAGACTCTAACCCTAATTGACAAAATATAAATTTAGTTTTGCAAAAAAAAAAAAAAAAAAAAAAAAAAAAAAAAAACTTTTTGATAAGGTCTAGTTTCTATTTAGTTTTGGTTTCAAAATGTTACAATTTTTAATCTAAAATTTCAATTTCAAAATGTTATCACCTTACCCTAATCTCGATTTTCACTAAGTACTCATTTTTAGTTTACAAAATTAATGTTTATTCATTAATTAATTTTAATAGTAACGAAAAAACAAGTGAAATTTGATAATTAGTTAAAATTCTTTTAAACTAATTAATAGATATTAACAATCAAGGCTTAACCGACGTAAATCTCAAAATCTAAAGAATAAATTAAAATATTAGTGAATTTGTAACATTTTGAAACTTCAAGACTAAATTGAAATCAAACTCAAAATTTATGAACTAGATTTTTTTTTTTTTTCTTTATTAGTGTTCATATTTTTGTTAATTAATTAGAGTATATTATTATATTTTGAATAAGGTGCCACCAGAAGAAAGAGCAATGTTTGTAACATTTTCAAAGGGTTATCCAGTACATGAATGGGAAGTTAGAGAATTTTTCAACACAAACTATGGAGATTGCATTGAAAATTTTCAAATGCAAGAAGTAGAGCCTAATGAACAAGCATTATTTGCTCGTATAGTTTTCAAATCACCTTCTACCATTCATCTTATTCTTAGAGGACAACCAAGAATGAAGTTTACTATCAATGGAAAACATATATGGGCTCGAAAGTTCATTCCAAAGCAGCGCCCGCCACCACCACCGCCGTCGTTTCCACCGTCTTTGACCACTGACAATTTAAGAAAATAAAGTTTGAATTGTATTTTCAAATATGGAAGGTAATTGATATATTTGAAGAAAAAGTTTAAAAAAAATGAGATTCTCATGTGAGTTTGTTCCATCGATAACTTCTTGCCATATATTGCTGTATTTGGATAATTAGTTTTTTTTTTAGATATAATTATTCAAATCAATAACCACACACGGATATATGTATAATAAAAATATTTTATTTTATTTTATTTTTCTCTTAGAATTAAATATCATTTACCTTATATTCCTTTGTATATTAGTTATATTTTCTTTAAGGAGAGATAATTATTTTTATTCAATAACCATATAGAGAGCGTTTACAATTATATATGTATTAGAATAAACATAATATTTGGTCTTATTTTATTTTTTCTTTTATGTGTTTTGGGATAATAGGTGTTGATCATTTTAATTTTTGGATTGAGTAATTGAGTTGAATAATCAAAGTTTAGACTCGGATTTAATAGTTACGAAATTATTCATATCTTAATTAAGTAAGTGAGAGTCGAGAGGAGAATTTTTTAACTTTATTTTTCACATCCCTTTCGTTTTGTATTTATCTTTTGTGGATTTATAGTTCAATAGCATCTTACACACCTTAGATTCACTATGAATTAACTTTATACGGTTAATTTAATCTAAATTTATTACTTTTTAATATAATACTTATAAAGATAAAGATTCAAACTTTCGACTTGTGAATTAAATACAATCTAAATTTATTATGATTTGATTTAAATTGTTTTAAGATATTTTAGTCATTAATTTAAGTATATAATAAAAAAAAAACTTCAGGGAAAAAAAAAAGAACGAGTTCTTGAATTTTTATAATATTTTATCCTTTCATGTTTGTTTTATAACGACCCTAATTTAGGAGTGTGACCATTAAAGTATTAGCATTAAAAAGTCTTTAGTAATTAAATATTGATGGATAAATTAGTGATTAAAATTCATTATGTGGATTTGACAATTCAAGCCCATTTGGATTGATTTAAAAAAATTATTTTTCAAAAAATTCATTTTTATTTTAACCCTTTTGATAAAAAGTCTTTATAATACATTTTAAAATCTATTTTTAATGGTTGTCACCAAATGACTTATTTTTTAAATTAAACACTTCAAAACGTATTCTAAGCACTCCCTTCGATAAAGCATTTGCTAGTTTTGAAAATTTTTTACCTCAATTAATTTCGTACTAGTCGTCTTCTTCATTTTCTTTTGATTGTATTTTTCATGTCTTGTTACATCATCATTTATTTATTTATTTATTTTAAAACAAAGGTAATGGAGGAAATATTACCCCTATTATCTCTCATACAGAGAGAAAAAGAGGTAATATGAAATATAGAAGCTTGTATATTTCCTTGTAGATCAACGTGTTACACCATGACCCATTATATAGTTAGGTAAAGCGGAAGATTTACATATATAAATTCATGAAAAATAGGAAAAAAAATGAATCCCACGAAGAATACGCTACAAGAATTTTTGTCTCTACTAATGATTTTTTCTACCAACACAGCAAACAATGTTGGCAAAGCTAATTAATTTTTGCCAACGCATTTTCAATGTATGGGTGCAACATCAACAAAAATATATGTGTGGGCAATAAGTTATGTGGTCTTAGTAAAAATTATTAGGTTGGATTTCTGCCGATACTTATTTTAGTTTTTGCCCACGCACAAAAATGCGTGTGGGGCATAAACCTTTTAAGTCCCACATTTTAGTTTTCCCCACACTTTCTTAAAACCCTATCCCACTTTATTTTTCCTCACATTCTATTTTCCCCATTTTTTTTAATTCTCTCTAAAAGAAAACACTCCCTCTATTTTTGTTCTCTTTTCTTCTCATTCTCATAATCGACCCTGCACCAAACCCATATTGTCCACTCGCTCGCTTGTCGTCATCGTCGCACACCTGGTTGCTTGCTGTCACCGTCATCTCTATCTCTTTCTCTCCACGTCGTCGCATGCCTACTCGCTCACCAAAATTAAATAGATCAGTCTCTCCTTCCTCAATGTTCTTCCATATAAATCTCTCCCTCGTCACACTTAATTTTGCATAGAATTGCTCTAAGCCAATTACACTTAATTTTTCGGTTCTTATGATTGAGCCACCAAAAGGAATGTGAACTTTTTTGTGATCGAACTTTGTTAGTACAGATAGTAACTTTTAATACTTCTAACTCTTTTTTGTCAAAATTTTATATTCTTAGAATTCTTGTCGTTCAGATGTGGTCTCATTTTATTCATTTAAACATCTTCTACTTCAACATTACATTTATAATAATAATACAATTTATACCCTTAAATTTTTGTGATTGTATAAATTAAAATTCAAAATTAATAATTATGTCTATTTAAATTCTAAAGTTTTGTGAGTAAATTAATAGTAGATCATTTGTTAGTGATTTGTATATATATATATATATATATATATATATTTTTAAATAAAAGAGAATAACATTAATCAAACATACTCATAATAGGGTTACAACCAGAAATATCCCGAGAAATACAAGCCATAAGCCAACTAGAAGGACTGGCAGCCCATATCCCACACTCCTCATTAGTCCAAGGCCAAGGGGCTAAATCGTGAGCCACGTTATTAATAAATCTAGAGATAAAATTAAGAGTGTGTTTTGAACACATTTTTAAATATTTAATTTAAAAAAATAAATCATTTTGGAAAAAAATTAGAGTGTTTGACTACTACTCAAAATAGCTTTTTAAGTATATTTTAATCTATTTTATAAAAGTATTTAAATAAAAATGAGTTTTTTGAAAAACATTTTTTTCTTAAGTCAATCAAATCGGGCCCTAAGCCTACTTGAGCCAACAAGTTCCTAATTTCTTCCTAAATTGAACCTTGCGGAGAAACACATCAACCCATTCTCCATCACCGCTTTGACCAGCGCCTGAGCATCAGATTCCACCTAAACTTCAGCCAACTTAACCAACCAAGGTATGGAAAAAAATTATCACGTAATTCTTTCTAAATAAGCAGATAAATATATGAAAAGCGCTCAATTTTAATGAAAAAGAAATGCTATTTATTTTATTATCCTATTTCTCTCCCATTTGCTTAATTCTTGCATTAAAAAAAGTCTTGTTAAACATGGAACGTTATGCATTAATAATTTTAAAACTAAATTGTAAAGGAGAGTTTAAAATGATTCACCTATAAATGTGTAGAGTTTAAAATGATACAGTAATTAATTTGAAATTTGAAATAATTAATAGTTAGAATTCAAACAAAAAGTGAACTTAGCGCTAATTGACATACATTGCCTCCCATTATGTTAAAAGAAATATAATTTCAAATAAGTTCTAAAAGAATAATACTTAAGTGCAATAACTTTTAGTTTGAAATTTAAGATTTGTCGAAAGTCTTGGAATAACTTTTCAGTCCGACAACCAAAATTATATTTTAACCAAATTTATAATACTTAAATTACAAAATAAATAAATAAATAAATAAATAAATAAATACAAATATCCGTGAGAATTTCTCAATCCTTCGTATCTGAACCGAAGCTTAAAAAATTAGCCCCTCCCTTAAACTCGCATTCCCCAACCCATTGCACTCCCTTCTATACGTGTATGCTTAAGCGCTGAATTGCCCATTTTATGTTCATTTCAAGGCTCCCAATTCCCCTTTCTTCTCAAAATCAGAATATTTTTCTGGGTTTCATGTCTAATTTTCTCCGGGCTTAAGGGGTGTCTGGTGGCTGAATTTCACTCAAAACGGTTCGGGTTTCGTTGATTTCTGTTTAATTTTCTGTTCCATTTGCTTCACTATGGATTCCGGATCAAGTGGAGAGGAACCCACTTCTTGGGACGACCTTTGCAGTGTCAATTTGATGCCCTCAGAATTGTTCTTGAAGTTTCGCAAAGAGTTGCAGGGATTTCGAGTCGGTATCAATTTGGAGGTATTTTACAACTATGGTTGCTTTGAGGAATCTCATTAGAATTGAATTGCAATTCCCCTTCAAATTATGGTCTATGTTTCACAATTGTGATGATTTGAAGGTATATGTATCCTGCTAATTGTGGCTCTGGTGGATATATTATTGTTAGCCTAAATGTTGCTTGGATAGTTCTTGCTTTTCTGTGGGCTGCATTTTCAAGGCTTTGCTGTAGTTTATTTTATGACAAAGCTGCATAAGTTGTATAGAAAACGCCAATTATCCATATCAGTCATATTAATTTGTAGTTTGGAGAGATTTTGTTGAGCATCTGGGTTCAAGATAATTTAATTTTAGACAACTAGGATGAACTTAGGAAGTCGCAGTTTCCTTTGCAAAGCAAAAGAAAAATGAAAATGAGAAGTGAATAGTAAGTTCACTGGTCCTGATTGATACCAAGTTGAATTTGTAGGGTCTCATGTATTCCTTGTGTGCCTTCATATCTTGTAGTTTCCTGAGCATAAGGTGTGAGTGTAACATACATGTTTGAAAGTGATGTTGTTGCTAACTAGTAAAGGTGCACGACATTTAACGAAGGTCATTGTTACTGTTTGGTTGGTTTTTGGAACCGAGTGACGATTTTGATTGATAAACATTAGTTTTTTTTTTTCTCCTTTTTGAGTTCAACAACTGCAGGGTGGAGTGTCAAACTATTGACTTTTAAGATGGTATCTGCGATGAAATTGACAATCAAAGAAAAAAACAGAAAACATAAACAATGATATAGAGATTTATGTGGTTCACTAATAGTGTGTTAGTTACATCTACTGGTAGAGGGAGAGATTAGATTTTTGTTAGAGAGAAATATCAGATAACATAGATTCAGAAACGCTAGTAGGGTTAGAGAGTTTATATAGCGCACCACTTTAAACTATAGGGCTAAAATCGTAAATAACATAAATACGGATACAAATTAGGATTCAATGCATTCTGTCAGTATCTTATCCACTAGGGTATGCTCGTATTGATGATAAATTAGTTAAAGAGTTTAGTAGATGTGTTTTTTAGGTTGGGTTGTATAGTATTTTTCTGTGGTTAAGCTTTCTCAATGTTATTGTGAGTAGTTGTGGCTCATGGGCCATTTTGCAACAGTGGAACTTGATGCTTAACTAGGCCTATGAAAGAATAGATTGTACTATACAATAAGAGGGCTCATGCATGCACAATTCGTGTCAATTTGTTTACTCTTAGATTTAATAGATTTGCATTACTATTTGGTTCAGTTCTATAATGCTCCATGTAATGAATATGAAGCCAAGCTTGTTCTGAAGCCATTATATCCAAACCAGCGTTGGAAGTTTATCTACGAGCCAATTCGTCAAGACATACGACTTCTTTCCAAAAAGATTCCTGTTACCAAGTTTCTAAATCTTCAGGTATAAAACTTCTAACCCACTTGGTGCAAGGCAACAGAGTCAGAGCCCTTCATATCATATATCATAGCTAAAAGTCGATTATATATGACCTACACTACATTGTCTTGGTTTTCAATCTGTACTATAGATGACATCCAATTCTGTTTTCTGTTTCTCAAAATACAACCACAGGTCGGCATCGGACATAATTTTCAGATGCATGCCACCGGTTGGAAATGGAAGCTAACCACATGTTTGGGTGGAGACGGTGTCTCTCGCATACGGAACAAGTCATCGATTAGCCCATTTCCAGGATTGGATTTCCGCTTTGGATGGAGGGCAGATTACGTTCTTCCTGAAATTACAGGGTATGGAAATATTGATCCTCAATAGTACTCGATATAAATTATCATCACCCTAGAGCTTAAACTGTCATAGAAATTCTCGGCTGGTATCCGTAATATTGGCATCATTTTCGACAGGGCTCTAGGCACGGGTGAACCATTGTTTAACATGAACTCAGGAAGACTGGAAGCCTCACTTGATAGAATTGAGGCCATTGTCACTCACAGTGATGAATCTTCCTGAATAATACAACTCAGAATCTGTCAGCTACAACATCAACCATTGTGAACTTGACAAGGTGAAAAATATAGCAGCTGTATAATTCAAAGCTTCTAAAAGATGGAAATTTGGTATTTTCTCAGGATGACAAAATTTACAAGTTGCTTTAGATTTTGGAGCTCTCTCTCTTTTCCTCTCTTTCCAATTGCTCTTTTTTTTTTTTTTTTTTCAGTTCATTTTATTTGTACATTTGAAAACCAATCAAGGTTGGGAATCTTGAGCAAGATGGATACTTCTATTACACGTTTATTCCAACTTCCAAGTAAATGAATTATACATCATACGTAATATGATTTATGTCGGTTGGCTTTGGACGTCAATTAATATATACATATATTTATTTTGTTGTAAAATTGAGGAACAAAGTGACGGAAAAACGGAAGCACAAAAATCGAAAAATTTTAATATTAAAATAATAAATAATAAAATAATAAAATAATATCAAAGTAATTAAAATAACCAAATTAAATAAAGTAAACTTAAAATAAACTAAAACAAAAAAAAGTGTTTGATTTTATGGAAAATGAAATTTCTCAAATTTCACCAATCTTTTCTCTTCTTTTCTCCTCAATGTGTTATCCTTGACAAGTAGGTAGTGGCATTTCATGAATGCCATTAAAGATGTGTCATTAGTAGACACATGACCTTTAGCCACTAAGCTCAATTATATAATAGACATCTAATTTCTTATAATATTCATAATACTCTCCCTTAGATGGGTTCGTTAAAACCTTAGTAGGAAAAAACTCAATGGAAACAAATCCTAGTCGAAGGAAAAAGAGTACATATTTCATATAAATTAATATTTCTAAAAGAATACAATACATTTGCTCCCCTCATAGGACATGATTTGAGATCTTTGAGTCGTCGCAATCCAATGTTCTACACCAATTTTTTCAAAGGTTGCGGTTAATAATAATTTTGTAAATAAGTCTACAAGGTTATTCTTCGAACATATTTGTTGTATGGTGATGTTGCCATTTTCTTCAGGATCACGAGTGTAGAAAAGCTTTAGTGAAATATACTTTGTTCTATCTCCTTTAATATATCCTCCTTTAATTTGGGTTATACATGTTGTGTTGTCTTCGTATAATGTTGTTGGAGGATTTTTACTAGAAGACAAGCACATGTTTCACGAATGTGTTGAGTCATTGATCTTAGCCATACACATTCTCTACTAGCTTTATGGATTGCAAAAATTTCAGCATAATTTGAGGAAGTTGCTATTATGGTCTGTTTCACTGATTGCTAGGATATAACAATTCGTCTACATGTGAATAAATAACCTATTTGAGATCTAACTTTGTGTGGATCAGATAAGAATCTGCATAACCAACTAAATCAAAGTTTGATTTATTTGAATAAAACAAGCCATATCGATCGTTTGATAACAGAGTATATGCTTAATTCCATTCCAATGTCTTTTTGTTGGAGAAGAACCGTATCTAGCTAATAAATTTACTGAAAATGCAATATCTGGTTTTGTATTATTAGTAAGATACATAAGGGCATCAATTGCACTAAAATATGGTACTTTGGGACCAATAAGTTCTTTATTATTATCTCGAGGTCGAAATATATCTTTCTTCACATCTAGTGAATGAACTTCTGGATGTGCTTTGTCCATATAGAATCTTTTTAAAATTTTTCTTGTATGGGTTGACTGATGAACAAATATCCCATTTGCTAAATGCTCAATTTGCAATCTAACATAAAATTTTGTTTTTTCCGAGATCTTTCATCTCAAATTCTTTCTTAAGATATTTTATTGCCTTTGAAAGCTCTTCAAGAGTTCCAATTATATTTAGGTAATCAACATATACATATATAATAACAAATTCTGACTGTGATTTCTTTATAAAAACACATTGACATATTAGATTATTTTGATATCTTTCTTTCAACAAATATCCACTCAGATGATTATATCGCATTCGTCCTGATTATTTTAATCCATAAAGTGATTTCTCTAACTTTGTTGAATATAGTTCTCGAGAACTTGACTTATGTATTTCAGGTATCTTAAATCCTTCCGAGATTCTCATAAAAATGTCATTATCAAGAGATTCATATAAATATGTTGTGACAACATCCATAAGACGCATGTCTAATTTTTCATACACAATTAGATCAATTAAATATCTTGATGTAATTGCATCCACCACTAGAAAATGTGTCTCCTCATTATGAAAAACCTTGTGCAACTAGTCTTACTTTATATCTTGGGATCTCGTTATTTTCATTTCTTTTTCTCACAAATACCCATTTGTATCCCACAGGTTTGACATCTTCTCGTGTCCGGACTACTGTCCAAAAACTTGATGTTTTGAAAGTGAGTTTAATTCTGCTCGATTGCTTCTTTCCACCGAAGCCAATCTCTTCTATGTCGACATTCTTCAACAGACTTTGGTTTAGGATCCTCGTTTTCAGATATAATATCAAGTGCAACATATGTACAAAAATGTTATCAATAACTATATTAGTCCGATTCCATCTTTTCCTTGTCATGACATAATTTATTGAAATCTCATTATTATCTTTAGGTATTTCACCTTCTTCACTAATTGGATTATCAGTCATGTCCAGGGTTTCTTCATGGATATTTCTCAACTAAGTCTTTTTTACTATTGTTTATTTTTCTTTTCCGATGACTTTTATCTTTGGAACCACTAGTCTACCATGCTTCTAGCGTGTTCCAGATTAATTAGTGACAACTTGCTGTGTTGGGATATCAATTTTCGACGGAACATTTGCAACGGGTATATGTGATTTAGTTACTTTCTTTGCATCTATAAATGCATTTGGTAATTGATTTGCTATATTTTGCAAATGATTTATTTTCTGAACTTCAAATTCACATTGATTTGTATAGGGATGTAAATGAGACAATAATGATGCATTACATACCATTTCCTTTTCCAACTTCTTAATTCCTTCCCCTAATGTTGGAAAATTTGTCTCATTAAAATGACAATCAGCAAATCGTTCAGTAAAGACGTCACCTATCAATGGTTCAAGATATTTAATAATTGATGGGGAAGCATATCCAACGTGTATTCCTAACCTTCTTTGAGGACCCATTTTAGTACGTTGTGGTGGAGCAATTTGAACATATACTGCACATCCAAAAATTCTTAGATGGGAAATATTTGGCTCCTGGCCATAAGCTAATTGTAATGGTGAGTATTTATGATAAGCTACTAGCCTAATGTGTGCAAGTGAAGCAGCATGCAAAATAGCATGTCCTCATACAGATGTAGGAAGCTTTGCTCACATAAGTAATGGTCTAACAATTAATTGCAAACGTTTATACATGATTATGCTAAACCATTTTGTGTATGAATATGAGCTACATGATGTTCAACATTTATCCAAATTGACATACAATAATTATCAAAAGTTTGGGATGTAAATTCACCAGCATTATCAAGACGAATGGTCTTAATTGTATAATCAGGAAATTATGCTTTTAACTTGATTATTTGAGCAAGTAATCTTGCAAATGCAAGGTTTCGACTTGATAATAAGCACACGTGCGACCATCTACTGGATGCGTCTATTAATACCATAAAGTATTTAAACGATCCACTTGGTGGGTTAATAGGTCCACACGTATCACCATGAATTCGTTCCAAAAATGCAGGTGATTCAGTTCTCACTTTAGCTGGTAATGGTCTAATTATTAATTTGCTTTGAGAGCAAACATCACATAATAATTCACTAGATTGAAGAATCTTCTACTTCTTCAACAGTGTTCATTTGAATTTTCAATGATTCTTCTCGTCATTATAGATCCTGGATGACCCAAACGGTCATGTCGAATTGTAAATATATATGGATTCATGAACTTAAGATTCATTGTTGCATATGTTTCAATGACTCGTATATGAGTATAATATAATCCAGAAGATAAAGCATACAACTTTTCTAATATACGTTTTTCATGTGAGACATGAGATATGATATAAAGATATTCTATCTCATTTTTTTCCTATTAGTCTTAATATGATAACTATTGCAACGTATATCTTTAAAATTTGATAAATTTTTCTTTGATTGACTAGAGAACAATGCATTGTTAATTGTAAATTTTGTTTCTCTAGGCAAAATAATATTTGCTTTTCCAAATTCTTCAATCAGGTATGCAGAACCTGATATTGTATTGACTTTTGCTTTCAACATTGTATGTGTAGTTGCACAGTCTGCCAAACATAGATCTTCATTTTTGAGTCATTCAATCTATAAAAATTGTCCATGATTCTTCAGAACCTACCTTCAACGGGAAAATGACAAGAGCTCATGCTGATAACGTGTTGTAAAATTGAGGAGCAAAATGACGGAAAAACAGGAGCACAAAAATCAATTAT
Organism: Citrullus colocynthis; assembly: GCA_031780015.1. Taxonomy (NCBI): domain Eukaryota; kingdom Viridiplantae; phylum Streptophyta; class Magnoliopsida; order Cucurbitales; family Cucurbitaceae; genus Citrullus; species Citrullus colocynthis. The sequence continues at coordinate 3,109,580 of QLSR01000224.1, forward strand.
AATATTAAAATAATATCGAAGTAATTAAAATAACCAAATTAAATAAAGTAAACTTAAAATAAACTAAAATAAAGAAAGTGGGATTTTATGGAAATGAAATTTCTCAAATTTTACTAATCTTTTCTCTTCTTTTCTCTCCAACGTGCGTGTTACAATATCCACAAAAAATCTCTATTTATAGGCAATTTGACAGGTAGGTAGTGACATTTCATGGCCACTAAGCATGTGTCATGGTCTTTAGCCACTAAGCTCAATTCTATAATGGACATCTAATTTGTTATAATATATATATATATAAAAGACCCATTCCACAAAAAGAAAAAAATATAATAATAATAATAATAATAATAATAATAATAATAATAATAATAAATAAATAAATAAATAAATAAATAAATAAATAAATAAAATTGAAAGGTTCAAAGATGTATGAAACACAAATTTGAAAGTTCATAGATTAAATTTGTAATTTAACCTATAGTAAATGATTTTTTTTAAAATTAAACTTCTACTTAATTATTATTAAGGTAAATATTAATTTATATTCTAAATTTTGGAGTTTGCATCAATTAAAATTATGAACTATTAATCGCATCAATTTAAACTCTGAACTTTTGTAAGTGTATCAATTTATACTCTCCTCTATATTTCATTCAATTAATATTGTGTGAAATTTTTGATGTGAGTCAATCTCTTAAATTTTTATCAGGCAATCAATTTAGATCTTTCGTTTCGATTATCTTTGAAAATCAACATCATACTGATTCTCAAACATGTGTACACTTATTCAAATATCGGTTTTACAAAATAAATAATTAGAGTAAATGTGTGGATGATTTTCAAAGAAAATTTTCACCAAGAGTCTAATTGATCCAATTATGAAAATTCAGGAGTTTAATTAATCAAATTATAAGTTCCACACGAGTTTTTTTTCAAACTGTACGTAAAAGAAGGTATAACACGAGTTTTTTCCAAACTGAACGTAAAAGAAGGTATAAGTTGATATGTTTATAAAAGTTTAGAGTTTAAATGCATATAATTACTAGTCTTAAGGTTTAAATTGATATAATCTCTACAAGTTATCTTCTACTACTACTACTACTATTATTATTATTATTATTATTATAATAGTGTCTGTGGATCCCCTCCACTTCACCCACATGGCCGCTACCTAAAAACAGCGATAATCGCTGCTGGTTTTATCCACAAACCAAATTCATGGGTTTTATTGTCCTTATTGATCTTACAATGAAGTTTTGTACTACTTTCAAATTTTTTTTTTTCTTTTTGATTTCAATCTTAATTATCCTGTAAATAAATATTAAAAGTAGAAGTTGAAAGTTTTTCAAATTGCAAAAATTCACCCTGAAGTATGAAGTATGGTGGTAGTTATAATTACACTCTCAAACTTTCATTTGTAAAAGTTAGGTTGTTAAACTTCTGTAAGTGTTAAAATTGGACTCTCAAGCTCACGGTAATGGTAGAAATTAGACCCACAAATGATAAAGATTGAACCCTCAAACTTATACAAATGTTACAATTTATACAATCATACAAGGTTGAAGGTCCAATTTGACCTAATTTTAACATTCATTTAAGTTTGAAAACTCAATTTTTAAAATTGATAGTTTAAGGATATAATTGCAACTACCACCATACTTTAGGGGTAAATTTTACCATTTACCTCTTTTTTTTTGTTTAAGCTCAACTATTCTATGAAAGATGAAAAGCAGAAATTGATAGTTGCTTCTCCACTTCATAGATGCTTTTTAATAAAATGGTATTTTGGTCACTTGAACTCAAAAAGACTAAAAGGTATTACACACATTAAAGAAAATTAAACCCTAAACAAAACTTAAAATATCGAGGTCTCAATGTTACATAAACATCGATAGATATATTGATAAAAATATCGAAATATTTATAAAGATATGATGAAAAATTTTAAATTAATAAATAGACATATCTTATTTATATAATATTAATACTAGCAACATTTTATTGCTTATTTTTCTTCATGTTTTTGTGATTTTTCATACAATATAAAGGAAATATCGTAAATGAAGAATTTAATACCATGAATTAATTATAATGTGTTTAATTAATTGGTTGAACAACAATTCAAAATTAGGAAAATATAAGTAAAACAAATTTAAATTTAAATAGAGAGGAAATTTGTAGACTAAAATTGACCTCATAAATATCATCTATTTTCAGTAAGATTTTAAGGTGGTGGCTACACCTCCAACTGTTACGGCAGTTTACCGTCATTATTAAAGAGAGAAAGAGAAAAGGGGCCCACCAAATTATTTAGCTTTCTTTTTTAATTTTTGGATAAAATACGAATTAAACGCCGCTGATTATTATCCGATCAAAATTTTCGTCAGATTCTGCCACGTCACGTACAAGTTGCAACGTGGCGGAATCTGAAAGGATCGCTTTAGCTCCCTTGTAATAATAACTTTCGAAAAGGAAATCCGCGAAATAAAGAAAAGGAAAGAAAATTAAGGGAAGAGCCGAAGAGGCCGATTCTCCTTCGTCTTCTGCTGCAAACGCCGCCCAGTGCCGGCGTTAGGGTGGATTGGGAATCTCCGATTGTCTTCTTCCTTGATTTCTATTCTGAAGAGATTTCGATGTTTTTTGCTTCTCTTTACCTTCGATTTGTTTTTCGGACGATTTTCTTTGCTGAAGAACACGGGGGATTATTATTATTGCCCTTTCCCGCTCCTTCTTTTGTTCTGTTCGGAGGGTGAAGAATTTGTTCTTACCAACGAACCTACGGTTTCAATGTCGGCGGCAATCTCCATATACCGGCCGGAGCTTTTGGGATCTGTTCATGAGGGATACCGAAATCATCGCAAATTTCATAGAACCTTCGCCATCGCCTCGTGGAATATGTAAGTTAAATTTGAACCTTCGCACCGATTTTTTGTCCATCTTTCTATAGTCCTTGATTTGATTGGATAAGGTTCCTATATATCCGCTCTGCTTGAAGATTTGTTACGAAATTCTCTATAATTTGATTTCCGGCGGGAACGAGGCGGACGGGCGATGGGAGGATTTAATTTGTTGAATTGGAAACAGGACAATGGATTCTAAATCGCATCAAACGATGAAGAAGGAAGAAGTTTCTATTCAGATTTCAACGCCGCTATTGCTGCCGCAGTGGAAACCATCAGCGGCAAACGAGTTACAGTTCAACCGGCCACCGCCGGGTGAGCAAGATTTAGTTCACAAAAGAAGATTAGAGTTCGGTCAATTCGTAGCAAGGGAGGCTGTGCTTGATGAGGAATTGTGGGTAAGTGATTTGATCTTTATACATTGGAAGAACATTTTAATTTCAGTACCTCAAAATCTTTATCTTTGGACCATAAGAATGAATGGTGGTGTTTGTGGTAGACAGCAGCATGGCTTCGGGCTGAAAGTCATTGGGAGCATCGACCAAATGAACGGTAAAGAAAAAACTTCTTATCTCTTGCACATAACTTATCTTCTCAAAGACATAGCCACTCCTTTTTTTGTCTGCAGAAGAAACCAAAAGCTGAAAAGGATAGGGTTTTTAATACTCAATATTCCATGAACTTAAACTTCAGAACATTATGACAGAGCTTATAGGTCTCTGACTTGATATAAAATGGGGTTTGAGATTATAAAACCAAGCAATTTCAAAAAGCTCATAAGTTGTCAATAGAACAATGGGAATTCTAGGAATACAACTGATTGTAGCTCTGCTTTAACACAGATATGTCGATAGCTTCAAAAGGAAATTTGCAGAACAGGTAGGAATGGCTAGATTTGGTTTTAATCTGCTGCTAGAGTGGGATGAAGATAATTGACTCGTAGCCTAACTTTCTATATGTATCCACTGAATGCTGCAGGAGTTCAATGCCATAAAAAAAAGATGCAGTGGGCAACATGGACAGACATGTACATGTGTTGTTACGGTGAGAAATTTTTTTGTCTCTAAAGCTGTAAACTTTTACCGTTATGCTGACGGAATTGGCTTTAAGGTCCTGTTCTTAACTTTTCTCAGGTAAGGAGGGAGCAGAAGCATATAAAACGTACGGTGATTAAAAGTGTCTTAGCAACTCTTGATATGAGCATGAGGCATTTGATGCATGGAGAGACTTTTCCAGGGGTTGGACCTGAATTTATGTTACGAATATGTACTTGTTCTCATCACACCTTCTTCCCTTTGGCTAACTATGCGAAGGAACCATTTTCAATATGCAGGAAAGAGAGAGGAGTCATTTATGTAGTATCAACAAAGAGATACGAAATAAATATGCATATATTTCAAACCTATGTGTAGCAAAAGCAGCACGTCGTCAGGGTATTGCTAGCAATATGTTGAAGTTTGCAGTTGTAACAGCGAGATTCAGTGGTATAATTCAAAGAAAGATGAAACCTATAGCCACTCCCCCTAAACTATAACAAAATGCAATGCTTGGAAATATGGTTTCTAATAGATTTTTGTGGCAGGTATTGAACAGGTATACGTGCATGTACATAGAAACAATTTGCCCGCCCAAGCGTTGTACCAAAAGATAGGCTTTGAGGTAATGTCTACTTCCGGATTTAAAAGCTTCTTCATCTTTGTTCCGTTCTGTTTCACTTTGTGGAGCTCACACATATGTTAGGATTTTCAGGTGGTAGAAATAGCAAGTTCGCAGTTGGTGGAAGAACAAACTTACTTACTATGTATTAACACAGGGAAGCTTAACAATGTACATTTATGTTGATATCCATTTTAAAGGTCCTTGTACTTTGAAATTTGAAACTCACAAAAAGCATGAGCACAATGAAATTTGATGTGTAAAAGTAAAAGTAGCTTCTACCATTCTTGTGTAATTCCTATGTACAATGTCTACCAAAAAAAGACACCTAGCATTTACAGTTCATACACAAGTATGTGGTGGGAAGTTGACTGAGGTCTTGAAGAAAAATGCTCGTGCAGATCACTACTAGATTTTAATATGAAGGGAAGCAAAATGATTCTAGCTAAAACCAATCCATCAAAATTGACATGAGGATGGCAGAAAGGAACGATAACTTGGACCTTCGTAACGGTTATGACGCTTGCCATGCCAAACTGGAGACAGCTTAAGTCCAATAATCTCTACATTTGGATTCGAGTGTCCATCGAGAAATACATCTGTGACCTATTACACCAAGTCATGCCTTAAATGTTACACAGCAGCTTTGACATTTCCCGGTGAAGAAAAAAAAGAGACAAAACAAGTCACTTTCTTCTTAATTTTGTAAAACCTTGCACAAGTGGAGGGTTCAGACTGAAACTCACCTGAGAACAACCAAAGAGTTTGAGCACTCTTAGACATGGGCAATTATCAACAATCAAGCCAAGTGCTTCGTTGGTCAGTTTCCGACACCAAGATAGGTCGAGACTAACCAAATTCCTAGAAAAACAGGCGAGCGCAATTGCTGTGCAGCGGCTAACCTGCACAAACCAACAAGGATTGCCAACATCTTCCGTGAACTTAAAATCATTAGCTACTAGCTAAATTGATCAAGAATGGCCCGGTAAAGCAAGGGCCATCATGATATGTGGCAAATACATTTGCAACTAATATATATGTCCCGTTCCAGAATCTTTCTAGTTGTACGTCTATATTTATTTGCTCCAGGAGAAAGAAAGATGCGAATTAGGGAAAATGAGGTAAATACGCACCTTCCTGACATTGTTCAGTGAAAGTTCTTTTAAATTCTCTTTCGACATCTCCACAAACGCAGCAACAGCCTCATCACTAACAAGAACAAAAGACATTGAATTGATCAGCCAAATAATGCAGATGTGAAGTTACTAACACCTCATGCACAGTGAAATACTTTTGAACAGGATTGTTCTAGATACTGTTTGCTTTCTGATACTTGTCTTAACTAAACTCAAACCGAAAAAATCTGTATAAACTCAAACTGAAACAAACATTAGAAAGTTACTAATTACAATGCAAGTAATCACTTACTGATTGGAAATAACACAAGTAATATATTTGCAGTCTATAACACTTTGGAAATGTGACAGTGAAGAAAACCTTTAAAATATACCATACAGCCATCAGGATCATAAGAATATTAAAGGTTATATTTAGTTCCAGGTTTGTAATTCTAAATGAGTCTCATGAGAAATAAGAAATGTCAGAACAAAAAGATAATATGGCTCAACAACTATTACAAATTGCTAGAAGGGCAACAGTGGTAGAATTGTTTCTATCTAACCAATTATTGAAGCAGGAGCAGCAAAATAATATATAGAATTATGGTAAGGTTGATGTCTTCTGAACTCATGGGAAATGGAAGTAAGCATTGAAGAACTAAATATCTTAAGAGAACTCTGGTTAGAACCTGAAAAGATTTCGGGAAAGCTTTAACGTTTGAAGAGCTTGGCAACCACTTGCAAGACAGCATAAAGCATAATCCGTTAGCTTTGTCAGATTCACAAGGTCTACAGCACGCAGAGAAGAGCAAGTTTCTGAGATGGCTTTTATGGATTTATTGGTCAGTTTCCTGCACCCAAGAGAGAAAACAGAATTCAAAGAGAAAAACAAAACGATGTAACATAACGGTATTGATAACAGTAATCCATAGAGATATGTCCAAGGAACGTACACACAATTGGTTAAAATGAGTTCCTTCAGATTATGGCCCCCAGCTGTCAGGAATTCTTGGATGAACTTGTCACAAACATCTCCAATTCCAGCTAATGAAAGCACTTCCAAATGTTGTAGCTTCTTCATTGCAGGAACCATTAGGACCGGATCAATTTTTAGGCAGTCATCCAGATACAATTCCCTCAAAGTTGATCCCAGAGAATTGGCTATAGAGTCTATACTAGAGAAGGTGAGAAAAGAGCACTGGCTCAGATTTAAAGATTGCAATGCAGGAGCAGAACACACAAGTGCAGCGATACCAACATCAGAAAGACAACATGCACCAGTTAAGGACAAGAACTTGAGGGCAGGTAAGCTATCCGATGACCGAGCTAACGTAGATAATATTACAAAATCTAAGATACTACGTCCACATTGGTCAAGCTGGAGTATCTGATTCAAAGAAATAGAAAATGTCATTGACATAGAATAGAATACTAGAACAAGAACTACAAAATAAGCTGCAGGTCTAATCTGTGGATGGTCCAGCCAAAAAAAAGATGATACTATTAAAATCTTTCGTCTTCGAATGTATTGATTTGATCCCATAAGCGGGACCACCACCCTATAGCATGTTGCCACCAGAAGCAGAACCCCATATTTCTTCTAGAGAATCTCCTATTTGTTCCAGAGCAACTGGAAAAAACATATTCCACTCCTTCATAACACAAGTTTCCAAGTCAAAAGGACTGTTACATATTCAAGTTTAAAAAAAAAAAGAAAATAATAATTAAGAGTGGTGAAGAGAGCTTTTCTCTTCCAAGATTTAAGAAGCTATGAAGCAGAATTTTGCCCAACGCAGCAGTATCTAGATCAAGTTTTCTATGTCTCATGATTAATCCCAACATGAAGAATAATGGAAAAAGCGCGGCAAAATTCATAGTCCTTTTATTAGAATTTTTAACGTTGGGTCATCAATTAATTTAATGCTGGAAAGTATATGTACCATTAATTTGCTAGTGTCACACCCTTGAAAAGATTTCACAAACTCCTCTTCACTCAGCCAGGAGCAGTCCCTTATACAGACTTCGGTTGGGGAACCACAGAGAAGAAGATTCAAAAAATGACTGTTCATTTTTCGTGAATCACAAAGTAGTCGACTAAGCTTATGCCTGAAAGTATCTGGGACAAAATCCAGTGAAGAAATTGCATCAGCGTTTTCGGCAAGAACCCTCAAGCACAAATCTCCCAATGAGGGAGGCAAAGACTGGAACCGGCTACAACGCACTTTCTTTTTAGGGATCCATTCAACTGGTGCAGGGTCATTCTCCTCCTCTAAAGATTTTGTAACTCGTACTCGTACACCATTTGCTCGGTCACTAGCAATTTTCATTGCAGTAGAGAAGGGCCCAGGCCAATCTTTAATATCAACTTCACCTTCAGCCTCAACATTCTGCAAACTATCATTGCCCTCATTATAACGAGCAAATTCGATAGCCGTTCTTCTTATGTATGAATCACCTGATGAAACTTCCCATTGCCTCTGTGCGGCAGCAAAATGCAAATGACCTTCCTCTTCCGAATTAGACTCCATCTCTTGACTATCATTGCTCTGAGGGCCATCATCTGCCAGATGTGCGGTGCCTGACGCCTCACCTTCTATGGAACTATATTTATATTCCGATTTTGAATCAATTATAAATTCCGCAGATAGAGACAATAGAGCTTCTGCAATCAATTTACCTTCACCATTATGTTCTGTAGAATGTCCTTCAATTGCAGAATAGCCATTAGCGTCCATATCGCCTCCATCATTGTAACTTGCACCAGTCAACTTTGTTGTACTTTCTTCAATTACTATTCGCTTTGGTCTTTCACGAACTAACCGATAATTTTGAAGCTCAACTAGATTATCACTTAACACCTCATTGTTTGGCTTAGAATGTAATACAACCGTATCATTTCTATTTGAACTTTGGTCATCGACAATCCATTTTCCCTTTTCTCTTCGGCTGAATCTATTCCTACTATTGGTACAACTATCCTCTTCAATTCTTGAGCACTCCTCCTTTAGCTCTCTCATCACAACTACTCCATTTCCATTCAGATCAACTGCAACATTGTCACTATCCTTTAAACCCCTCCACTCTTCTACTAACCCATCAACATTACCTTGGGGTGTACTAATATCCAAACCAATCGCTTGTTTCGCGGTCTTCAAAACTCTCTTCCCCGAACGTAAACTGAGACACTCTTTACACTCAGGACTTTCATCATCCAATTCCCCAGCGGGTGAATGCATAGTGGGGTTCAATTTTCTCTTCCCATTTATATTAACCTCGTCGCTCTTCGACCCTGTAAATTCGAAATCGATGCTCCGTGTAGGTTCACTCAAACCCTCCGCCCCCTCATTAACCCCTAAACCCTCAAGTCCAGAACAAATTGAACGAACCTCCAGATTCCCATCCGAGTCCAGGCCCAAATCTCGATTGTCAATCGTCTCCGCTTTCATCTTCGTTCCGGGGGAGTTATCACGAACACGATCATCATCAGAATGCTCAGCGCCAATCCCTTTTGCAGCAAGTCGGGAACTCCGCCTCCGAGAAACTCCGGGACTGGAGAGGCCATCGGAGGGCAACGCAGCGGAATCAGTGACAGAAGCGGCCGACGAAGGAGGGGACGGATGGGTAGGAGAGTGAGGGGGTTGAATTTCATGATGTTGAGAGGACGTAGAGGGATGATGGAGAGTTTTGGAAGGGGATTTTAGGGGTTTGGGAGTGGGCGTCGGAGGGAAAACTTCTCGAGACCTGAGAATCGTCATAAAGAAGAATCGTGTGGCGGAGGCGGAAGGAATGGTGGTCGGAATACTGGAGGCAACGGCGCCGGGGAGAATCGGAGCGACGGAGAAGTGGTTTTCTTGGTTAGGTTTTTTTTTTGCATTAGGAAGAGACCAGAAGCTTCTCCTTCACGCTACTTCGGGGACGGTTTGGCTTTCCCGCCAAACGCCTCTCTCTCGTCGTCCACGTCATATTTTGACTTTTATTTATAAACTTTAACTTCTAGGTCCCGGACAAATTTCTAGCACTCCCGTACTTCCTGCGTTTACACTATAAATCTTTCTTCGTTAATATTTATGGATTTTACAATGATATTGGTAAGTCTCACCATATTTATAAAAATGTGTTGACGTGACACACAATAAATTAAAGTAGTATGAAGAATTTTCCCTACTAACGTAGTATAAGAAATTTTCCTGTGGGTCTCTTACCGTTTGTGTATTTTTTTAAAAGATAAATAACCACAATCTTTAATAGGGTTGACAACAAGGCCGGGATGGGGTGAAAAGGAGGGGGAGGGGGGGTTCCCATCCCCACCCCCGTGGGGGGAATTTACCCCCATCCTCGCCATTTATAGGCAGAGACGGGGGTGGAGATTTTCCGTCAGGGAAACGGGTCCTCACAGGGACCCATTCCCCTTTAATCTCCGCGGGAGTGGTGAGAGCAAGAGCAAAAGTGAGTGTAATTCGGATTTGGGTGAGAGAGAGTGTAATTAGGGTTTGGGCGAGAGAGAGTGAGAGTGAGAGTGTGAGAGAGAGCGAGAGTGAGAAAGATAGAGTGATGGTTGGTGTCGTGGAATATCGGGGTCGGGGCGGGATACCCTCCCCGTCCCCAAACGGTATCCTTTTAGGATTCCCGGTTTGACCCCGATCCCTTGTCAAATTGGGGATTCCCTGACCTTATCGGGTCGGGGACCCGGCCTCGCGGGTTTTTTTTGCGAACCCTAATCCCTAATGTTTAGAATTATTGATGTTCAGAATTAAAGATGTTCAACATCAATAATGATGACTTAGTTCGAGATTGTTGTAGCTTTTAAAATAATTACTGTCGGTTTTGATTTCTAAAAAATCAGTTATGAAAGAAAGTAAAATAGTGTTTGGTAAATTTAATTTAAAATTGAAAAAACTGATAAACAAAATATTAAATTGGTGTAGTTTAATTATATATGAACCAAAGTAAAATATACGCGAAAAACATATTAATATGAAAGAATATTGTTATCATATATTTATATATATTTTATCGACCGATTTGATTTTTCCAAGAAAAAAATTTTCCAAATCCAAACTTGGCTGAAATTCTCAATTTTATATTTTACCAAACTAAAACCACCAATCTGGCCGATTTCAACCCGCGTTGACGAATGGTTTCGGTCGATTTATGTGGGTTTTTCCGTTTTGTCGATTTTTCCTTAACACCTCTACTAGAATTCTTATCAATTTAAAAATTAGAGTCACTGTATCTCCGTAAACATCAAATCCTTATCACCACAATATATCCACACACTAATTTAATATTTGTATGAATATTAAATTATAAGTTTTAGTCTCTAAATTTTTTAATTTGTATCTAATAAACCTCTAAACTTGTGATTTGAGTTTGAAGAGTCCTTGAAAAATGTTTCATAATATATCCATAAACTTTTTATTTTATTTTACTTTTTATCTATCTATTAGGTTTCAAATATATTCAAAATTTCTAAAAATAAATTTTTTTTATTGGATATAAGCTTTAACATGGGTCTAATTGAACCTTATATTTTTAATTTTTTTTACATAATAGGACATATTGCTTTTTAAAACAATGTCTAATAGGACTAGGACATTCTAGACACAAAATTAAATTTTATATCCGATATAACATTTAAAATTTTTTAAATATATAAGAGACCTATCGAGTACAAAATTAAAACATTAAAAATCTATGAGAGACAAGTTTTCAATCCGCCACTAATTAATACTTTATCAATAATTTTTTTATATTTTCATAAATTTAATACTTCAAACATTTTTATTGAGGTTGACATTTAAAAAACTTACAATGAGATAAAGACAGAGTAGACAATTGACCATTTGTCTTCCTTTTAAAATTATATATTTGTTTCTGTCGAATGTTTTGATTTTTATTTATATAAAAAGGCAAAAATCTAAAACCTTATCCGTTCACTTCATGAAATTGATTTTTTTTTTTCAAAAGGATCTTTTATATTGATTGAAATATGTTTATGTTAACTTGAATTTAGAAAATTACATTTTTAAAGAAAAAAAAAGGGATAAATAATCTTTCACACGTAAGTTCTAACTATTTAGAGTAATTTCATTAAAATAAATAGTTTTGTTTAATTTTCAAACCACATATACTCTCCTTGTGTCTATTGTATATTACATTAAATAGGTTCAAATATGGTAACAAGTTAAATTCCAAAAACATATTCATATAGTTCTCAAAAATGGATTTAAATTAAACATAGCTTAATTAATGGCTAAAAGTAGTTAACCTTCATTAATTATATATGAAAGATTTGAAACTAAATATTTCTTGGGTCATTTAAATTTCATTTTATTTTCTTTCTAAATCTTTAAATTTCTAATTTAGTGGTCTATACAATCCTAAAATTCACTCAACCACTTTCACCTAAGTTTTTTTTCTTCTTCGTTTAGCGATTTCTTAATATTTGACACATAGACCCATGTATAAGTACATTGTATGCAACAACATATTAACACAAGCATGTCATTTTTTTTAATGCTTAATTCAACATGTAAAGTAGATCGAGGATTCAAACCTCTGACCTCAAGGTCAGAAATATATGCTTTAAGTTTAATCAAATGATGTGTCTACATTTAACTAGCTAGTACATTGTAGGCATGTGTCTACATTTGAACAACATAACTCAAGATGAGTCTTATTTAATTAAACCCAACATTAAGTCAAAATCATATATGAAACAATGTGTACTTTCTTAAAGATGAAAGCTAAAGTAAGGAGATATTTTAATAATTTAAAGGGACGAAAATGAGAGAGATAAAGTTAAGAAAAGAAAGTTATTATATTTCATTTATTATGTAAATTAGAGTAAAAACATAGAGATGAATGGATAATATAACAACCTTAAAATTAAGCTACGATACACATGATATCATACAACCACCGCAAGCATGATACGGTGATTGAGTAGATAATTAACCTTACAAAATCCAAAGAAAAGAAAAAACTACAACACATAGCCCCAAACACAAACAAACAAACATGAACAACCGATGATAATTAAAGAACAACTCTAATAAAAATCAATCTTTTCGGGACAATTTTCTCCATCTAAATTATTCAGACATTGTTAAGAATATCTCTTAGCCACTTCCACCAAGAACACCCTTCAACTTCTTGATTATAGCTGGGTCCAAGAACGTTGTCTTCGCGACAATGTCGGTTGGCAACTCGTTGCCGAACAAGGCGTAGTCCAGAATTTGGAGCCCCGGGTTGGGGCTACTGAAGCTAACAAACCCAAGAGCAGTAGTTTTCCCAGAGTTTATCTGGAAATGCAGCAACCCTTGAGGGAATACCATAATGTCACCTTTGTACAATGTTTTGAAGTACACGGTATTTGCCGACGAAACAAACCCGGCGCAGATCATGCCTTCGACCACGAGTAGAACTTCAGAGGCAGCAGGGTGGGTGTGCATTGGTATCACACCGCCGATTGCTAAGTCGAGACGGGCTAGCGAGATTCCAAGGCCATTCACACCAGGGAATTGAGCAGTGAAAGCAGGAGTCACAGCAGCCTTGATAATGTTTGAAGTGTTACCTGTTAAAGATATGAATCAATTATTAAAAATGTATATGATCATATTTATTTTATTAATCAAGTGATATTAGATTGGTTTTCTCTTTTCAATTAAAATGATGATTGTCTCTGCCACAATTGTCATATTTAGTAGCACGTTGGGAATGAATCTAAAAAAGAATTTTTTTTTTTTTTTGACAAAAAGGCAAAAAAGGCGTTTAGCCCAATTTCTTGTCTAGAAATCAGTTGAAAAGTACTTTATGAGAGCTTGTGAATTTGTTACCAAAACACTTTTGAATTTTGACTAAAAAAACATATTTACACTTTAACGCCATTTGCGTGCTAATTTTCATGAGAATCTCATGACGAAGGAGAAGAGAAAAAAAAGTTAGAATATGAATAAATGATTAAGTATATATATATCAATTTAAGTTTTTAGGTTCTAGTGAACGTAGTTTAACATTACCAGCAACACCAAGTCCTGAATAAGCAAAGTCTTTTTCCGTGACAAGGGATGCCTTCTTGCAAGGGTAGCCAGCAGGGGTATCAGCGGATTTGAGGTCAGCGACGCAAAAGTCTTGGACAAGAGCGTCGGAAAAGGAAGCTGCGAGGACAGAGAGAGCGAAGAAAAGAGGAAGAACCATCATTTTCTTAGCCATAGAAAATAATAAGCAATGTGTGTCTACTTGAAGCAAATTAGGGGTTTGAGAAGCCATTTATATAGAAGTGAAGGGAGGGTATGTGAAAGGATAACAATGGTAATAGGGTATCCCATTCCCATGCATCATTTTGTGTCATAACTTGAAGTTGAAAGGGTGTGGTAAGATTTGGACAAATAATTTAGCTGTGAAGCATGTGAATGCCTCTGATTTTCCATTGAAAAGACAACAAAAAGTTTCTTTTTGTATGGTGTCAAAATCATTTAAAGGGGAAAAAATATCTTACCCAAAAATATCTCCCCATTTTGAGAGAATGTTCAACTTTAATGATTATAATAAGTTTACAAATTTAATAATTAACTACAAAGAGTTTAAACAAAAAAAAAAGATCTTATTGAATTTGTGTAATATGTGATTAATGGGTAAGAATTAGGTTGCGTTGGAGATTATTTTGACGTAAAAATTCTAATTGTTTTCACATCCAGAATAAATTTGTTAGAATCACTTTCTTAATTAAGAAGTTTACTATATATTCTCTACTAACTTTTAAAAATAGATTCTTATAGAATCAACAAATTCCAAACAAAATTTTCATTTTCATTTTCATTTTTTTTTTATAAATTATAATTTAATTTATTCCTCACAAATTAGCCAATTCCTATATTCACAAATTAGCCAACTTGCTTTGAATAATATCATTTTTAAAAAAAAAGAAAAATGCACCTACTCCTCTTATTTTTAACAAATAGGTTGTTTTCAAATATAGCATAATGAGCCAACTTATTTACAAGTATAATAAAATATTATCTATCATTAAAATAGGCCATTTAAAACAATACCCTTACAAATAATCTAATACTTAAGAAAATAATGTAAAGCAAACAAAATATAAATTAAAGATGAAAACAAATATATGATATAACATTTTAGATAAATATTTAAAAATATAAAATATCAAAAAAACAAAATTATACAAAATTTGATAGCACGCCTATTTAATCAGTCATGTTAATCATATAATTTAAATTATTTACCAAACATTATAACCTATTTTTTTAGGTTTAAAGCTAAAAATTTACAAAACACTCATTTACTACATTTTACAGCTAATTTTTGTAGAAATACACAATTTCAAACTAACCATTAATATTTTTAATATAGAATTTGAGTTTCATTTCATTACATTTACATATATGAATGACTTTGTTGTAATTGGTGAAATATCAAAACCTTATAACTTACTAATAATTTGTAGTGTTAATTATCTCCTAATAACTGTTGATGAATATATATATACTCCTTAATACTTACTGAATATGAATTTGAGTTTTATTTTTTATTTTTTATTTTCTTATATTTCTTTGCATACATTTAATAATGCAAAACTGTCTCTTCTAATAATTTCTCGATTTATACACTCCAAAAGAAACGTAAAATAAACCAAACGAATTTTTGTGCAACACATTTGGCTTATTAAATAAGGAAAGAAATGGGAAAAAAAACCCAAAAATTTTTTGAAGAAAAGAAAAAAAAAAAAAAAGCCTCCAAAGTGGGTCCATTTCATAGTCACATGAGGAAGAAATGAAGGAGATAGAATAATGGAAGGGCAAAAGAAGACATAATATAACAGCTAGCTTTGTATTTGCAAGAGCCAATTATCTTCTTTGAATTTGAAGTCATGGAGAGCTTTGTGTGGAGGAGAAAGGTTCCCTATCTTGTGGGTTACTTTCTTTTACTTTTAATTTTTCTATTGGATATGTTCTTAAATTTGGATGACTTTATCTATTGTCCTCACATAATATGTACTTTTTTTTCTTTTTTTTTCATTTAGGAATAATTCTCACGATCTTTATAAGATATATAGTTATGTGATATGGTATATTATATCAGAATTAGTTTATATAGGTATATATTCGGTTAAAAATTGGAATTTGACCTAAGAATGGTGAACTAAAGAAACATCATGCATTTTGAAGGACATGTTGAGGACAACTCTCACAATCTTTACAAGGTACATGAGTTACTATTCTTATATAGTCAATTGATTTTGAGATGAAACTTTATGTTTGTGTGACAGACCTAACCCATCTAACACAATTTTCTTTTATCTTCTCTATTTTTTAGTGGTAATGAAATGGCGTTGATTTTTCTTTGTATATTGATGATTGTCCACACATCTATATCTTTGATAGAGTAATAGTATTTGGGTGCATGAATATCTCCTTCAATCACGATGTGAAACAAATATTTTAAAAAAAAATTTACCATGTGGCAACTTGTAAATGGACACTTGGATAAACTACACAAATATGGGTACACCCCGTTATGCACCAAGTATATATATATATAGACATTAATTGAATAGAACTAAAGTATATATATATATATATCTTTTATGTCCTGTGCACTATTTTTTTGGAGTACAAACACAACTGAGGTTGAATTTGTTTAGGGCATGCACTTGAGTTATGTATGTAAGCTAAAATATATATTGAGTAAACATATCTTATGATGGTTATGTTATTAAATTAGTTCAAGAACAAATATGTATTTTCAAATACTAAAATTAAAACTACGTTACTTAGAGTCAAAATGAGCCTAGCTCAACTAACCTTCAATTTGTATAATCGCATTCGAAATTAGAGGTTTAAATCTCTCATCCCACGTATTATATATATATATATATATAAACCTGCATTACTATAAAAGGTTTATGAGTGGATGTTATTATTCTAGAATTTTAAGCTAAATAGAATAAAGTTTATGAACTCTATTTGTTACCTATTTCATTTTTTGTTTTCGGTTCTTGCAAAATTAAGCTTATGGACTCTAATTTTACCTCTAAATTTCTAAGTTATGTTGTCCATTTTTTACAAATGTTTCAAAATATATATATATGATGTGTGTGTGCGCGCGCGCGCGCTTGTTGGTTTGTCGGAGTTGTATAATTGTTGGTTTGCATGAGTTGCACGTAGTTTATCGTTTGCAAGAATTGTGTAGTTGGTTTAATTTGTGGAAGTTATGTAATTATTAGCTATTAGCTAATTTTATATAAGTGATCAATTTAGTACATTTGTTATTTGTGTAAAATACAAGTTAGTTACTACTAGATATATCTGGTTTTGATAATGCAAAGTTGATGTTGTTTTAAAGGTTTTATACAGTGGTCCCAATGACCCACATATATACATATATTCAAATCTATATAGTTGATGCTTAACAACCGGCAATAAACACATATAATAGCAAGTAATGCATGTCAAGAAAATATAGTTTTGTTGGTAGTCCAAAAATGTCAATAAAAAGTATATAATTGATATTTTTAGAAACAATGGACGGGCTAAAGACGTCAATATTAGCCTTAATTGGCGGCCATAGAATGTCAATAGAAAAGGTATAGTTAACGAATTTTTGGAATAAATGACAACAAAAAAATATTAATATTACCTCATGTTGATGTTTGAAAAATGTCAATAAATAGGCTTTAGTTGACGGTTTTTTCATATAATTGACAACCAAAAAACGTCTACATAAATTTTTGTTGACGGCAAAAAACGTCAACAAAGAATTTTAGTTGTTGACATAAACCCTTTTTATTAACGTTCTGGATTTGTTGACATCGCCTTTATTGATTTTTTTTTTTTTTTTTTTTTTTT
>QLSR01000224.1:3127468-3149236 GCA_031780015.1 Citrullus colocynthis
TTATTTTTTTTTTTTTTTTTTTTTTGCCATCAACAAACGCAACCAAAATTGTAATAAGGAGGACCAAAGATAAAATTGACTAGTTAAAGAAAACATAGCTCAACTGACATAAACTTTTTAAAATTTAAATTTTTTTTATTTGTATTTTGAAGTGCAACAATTGGTTAAAGCAAAAATTTCTACATTGCACTATAATATTATAATTTAGTTAGGGTTGCATTAGCATATTTTCTTTTTAGTTCCTTTTGATCGAGTTAGAGAATATTATAGTAATTTGAAGGTTAAAAAAAAAAAAAATCTAATCTTGGAAGTATATTATAAGCATGCCTCTAAAATTTATAAAGTTTTTATCATTTAACCGATGAATTTTTTAATTTTTTTTTTAAAAAAAATTAAACTTAAGAAATTGTCCAAGAAAATATCTTTTCCATTAAAAGTAAAAGATGAAATTAAGATGGACGTGATAGTTATTGATGTGTAAGAATCGAAAGCTTCATGGTTATTTGCAATTATATAGAAAGATTAGTATCATTTTTACCTTTTATTTCATCGCAAAGATAGCGTGAAAAAGAAAATATAATATTAAATAATTTATATAATCAATTCTTATACGTCAATTATGTGCATGATGTTTGTAAATGACTTTATGTAAAATTTAAATATCAAATTAAAACTTTTTAATGCCTAAATCAATAATTAAATCTTGCATAATTTAGGGTAGTTGAATTAACTTAAAAATAAATGTTTTTCAAAAATTCATTTTCATTTAAACAATTTTGATAACTTTAACATAAAGAAACTAATGACCTTTAAAACATTAAAATTTATTTTGAGGGTTGTCAAATACTTGTATTTTTTTAAAAAAAATAACTTATTTTTTAAATAAAGAATTTGAAAAGGTATTTCAAACAGAAATAATTTCAGTTAATTTGAAAAGGGTCGAGTGAATAGACCGAGCAAATCAAATGGTCCCAAAAATGAAAAGTCACATGAGCCACAAGAGGATCAACTTGCACTTTCAATTTCCTCATCATTTCTATTCATTAAAAAAAAATATTGTTGTAAAATTGTGGAACAAAATCTCACCAATGGAACACGGATATCAAAAAAAACTATAATATCTATAAATAAATAAAATATAGAAAACAACAAAGAGGGAATTGTGAGAAATTGCTCTTTAATTTCATTTTTCTCACTAAAGTTGTTTATACATACAAAATCTAAAAAATTATTATTTATAAGGAATTTAACAACTAAGATGTGAAACCATTTAGGCAATATGGTTATAAGACGCATGGGGTAGGGGAAGATAAACATTTGATCTTTTATGACACTAAACAAGGGCATCGTTTTTTTTTTTTTTTGCTTATAATATTTATAAACATTACAACATCTTCACTAAACTCTTATTTTTCCAATTGTTTTTTTACAAAGGTAAGTCCAACCTAAGATCACATGGTTTCAATAACGTTATTCATATGAAAATTTTGATCTACTTGACAAAGAATTTTTTTTTTCTTAAGTACTTTGAGTACTTAAATTTTCGTACTCAACAATTTTACCTCTCTAGTTTATTTTTTTGTAGCACTTTTAATTTAGTCCTTGATCTATGGAGTTTTCTGTTAATTTCTAACCTAAACTTAACCACTTTTTTAACTACTTTCGTTCAACTTCTCTTGGCCTTTGATGGTCGCACATCCATTGTCCGTCGACTTGTTTTTTATTCTCCTTTCCTCTTGTTCTCCTTTTTTTTTTTTTTTTCATCTCCTCTTCCTTTTTCCCATTTGTAGAAATTGTACATAACTAAGAAACAAAAATACAATGTTTTAAGAAAAGGAAATTATTGTCCATTCAATGCCATACAAAAACTTAAGTTTTGTAGAAATCCTAATAAAATCAACCCCATTTTCAGACAAAATTAATTTCGTTTCAAACATATCATTAATTAAGGTTCTTATTAGGCAACGTTAGTAGAGAAAAAAAATGTGGGGATTAGCTAGAGATATTGTTAAATAGAAAACAAAATTGTTGTTGTAAATTCAACTATTATTTATCATACGTTAGGCATCCATTTTCTTTTAGTTTTGCCCTACAACCAAACATGCCTTCATAATCTCTTATATAATTCGATTGGTTCTCACTTGAAATTGGATTTTAAATCAATCACATTATAAAAAAATGGCAAAGCTGATTGTCCTCTTCATGGTTGCCACGTCATCCATGGTCGGAGCATACGAGGTTCTTCTCGGCGCTTACTGTGGACTTGCTGGTAACGACCTGCCACCACCATGGAAGGTGGTGCCAACTGTGTCAAAAATACAACATTCGTCGGGTTCGTTTGAATGAACCAAAGCTCGATGTTATCGAAGCCTTTCCAGGCATGGGAATTGGCCTCTCTTTTGGTGTGTCCAACAGCTTGATAACAAACATGGCCACCAATCACACCATAGTGGAGGAGTGGTTCATCACCTACATCGCACCCTTCATCCGCGATTTCACCATCAACTACATCATTATTGTTGGTCATGGAATCCCTTCAAAATCTCCTCAATGCTCGTTACCTCGGACAAGTGAAAGTCACCACATTGGTTGGCTTATCCTCATTGGCAGTTAAAACCCCTCCATCTAGTGGCGCGTTTGACCCCACCATTTCCAAGAACATGAGAGGAATCCTCCAGTTCTTGTGGGAACAAGGGTCACCATTGATGGTTGGCTTACATCCATATAAAACATATGTTTACAGTAGCAATATAAGTTTGGGTTATGCAACATTCACCGAAGAAAACTCGTCGGTTCGTGTTTGATGAAATGGTGGATGCATTTTATGCGGTGATGGATAAGGAAGAAATCTGAGATGTGGCCATATATTGCAGTTGGGGAAACTGGGTGCCCAACTTGTGGGAATTACAATTCTACAACACCATCACTTGCAGCTACATACAACAAAAATTTTAAGAGTCATATTAATTAGCTCTAGCAAGAGGACACCAATGAAGCCAAATATTTATATCCAAGGATTCATCCAGAGTATATTCAACGAGAATGAAGAGCCTGAAGGGGAGTCGCGGTGTTATGGGATGTTCAATGTTGATTCCACACCTATATATCCGCCTGTGTTTTAAATGCATGCATGGCTCCGCCGCGTAAGATACTCTCATTGTAAAATGGTTTTTTCAAAGGACGTTTTTAGTACTAACTACTGAGATCGAATGGGAGAATTAATGTTCATATTACTTTTATTCATTAGCCGGTTTAAGTATATAGGTCAAATTATAATATAAGACGATTTAAGTCTGAATATCGTTCCACTGATAATCTAATTGAACGTTTAAATTACCTATCTATTTTAGAGTTGAATCAATTTTATTTGAGAATTCAAAACCAAGTTTGAGTTTGAGAAAATAATTAAAACAATAAAGAAATTTCGGTGGGAGATGAAAAGTCGGTGGGGTTAGGGTTTTTTGTGTGGTTGGATGACACTTTTGTTTTTAATATTATAATTTTTTATATTATATTAAATAATTCGTTTCTTTTTAATGTTATTTATAAAGTGTCATAAATTGGGGGTTAGGGATTTTTGTGGGGTTGGATGAAATTTTTATTCAATATTATATTGTTTTATATTATATTAAATAATTAACTTCTATTTAATGACATTTATAAAGTGTCACAAATTAATGACATTTAAAAACTGTCACATATCATACGAAATCCGAAAATACCGTTTTTCCTGCCAAAAACGCGTGTTTTGGGCCATTTATGACCTTTTTTTCTCCTTCCCACTCAATTTCATCCCAATTTGTTGCCCTCATGTGTCATAAAAAGTCATTTTTCTTGTAGTGGAAGCAAGTAAAGTTGAAAAGTTAAGATTCAAAAGGGATTCTAGGATATTGAATCCTTATTTAATTCATTATGCAATATTCTAGAGTTCATGGAATTAATTGCAAATAACATACTTAAGTCTAGAAACATATATAAATCCGGATTATTTTCTATCAAAAACAACTTTTTCTCTTACAACTTAATCGATTACTAACTTCTTGAAACCAAATTAAATCACATCGCATTAAGATTAGTCTTTAGCAACTTTCACTCTTAACCTAACTATATTCATGAAAGATTAATAACGATTCATTATTATAAGTTTAGTTAATTGCAATTCATCAGATTGAATATTTAACCTAACAAATATTGATGGTCAATCAACATGAATTAAGCACAATAATAATGTAAAATATAATAATTACAACAATCCATGAAAAATCTACAATATTAGCCTAAAACTGAAGAGTTTAGTCACTCATAGTTTTAGACAACATATTCAATAGAGATTTCAACATTAAAAGCAGTAGAAAGAAAGGAAAACTCGAATGTTGAAAAGCCCTTGATTGAGTTGGAAATCGGTAAGACTCCTTTGATCTTCACGTTGAAAACTCGAATGGCCACCAAAATCTCTCTCACACTTTTCTCTCTTTCTCGTAGCAAACTCACACTTTGATGCTCTAAATCTCGTGATTCTAGTTGCTGAGGACCTTCCAATTTATAGTATTTTACAAACTTGCAACCCAAATTTTTTTTCTAAAATGCAAAATTTTCAGTTTTGGAAAGACTAGTGCCTAGGCGCTCTACCCTCAGAGTCGAAGCGCTATCGAAGCGTTAGGCAATAATCGAGCGCTCCACAGATCTCCAACATTACAGGTATGCAGCGCTAGGGGCAATGCCTAGCATAGTGCCTAGGCTCTGCCCTTCATTAGGCTTTTTGTTCATTTTCTTCATCTTTTTATATGATTTTGGCTCGATTTGGTTCTTTTGGCCTTCAACGTTTATTTTTTCCATAATTACCTGAAAACTACTAGCAACCACATGAAATCTAATAAAAATATCCTAAAATTAAGAGCAATAAAAACACTTTTTGAGTGATTTTCAATCATATATCAACATCATGTACGATTTAGTGCGGGGTGAAAAAGTATAATTGATGACCAAAATGTGTTTGTTTGTCCAAAAATATTTTGAGATAAGAATCATCATGTGCAAGTTCATGTTAAGGAGTTGATACTAGGTTGTTCGAAGCGCTAGATAATAGATTCGAGGCATTCCAACATCTAAGGATGAGCAATCGAGAGACGTCAATTTTGAGCCCTAACTGGCACCGAAAGTTGACCTCTTGGTTTTCATCGACCGAAGCTCATCGGTCTGAACGAATTTAACGGTGTTGAACATCTGGCGAGTGGGAACGACCAGTCGGTTATGCTGAAACCGACGAGAAAGGGTTTTTCATCAAATTATGAAGGATGGAAAACTTCCAAAAAAAAAAAAAAAGGAAGCCTAAGTCAAGTAAGCATTGAAGAGTCCAAAGCCAAGTAGGCGAGGAAGCTAGCAAAAAAACCTCTAAGGGTGTGTGCTAGGCGTTGAGGAATTGGACCTTAAGGTAGGCGTCGAAGTCTTCACTAATTTTGGTTAATTATGTTTATTTATTAATTAAGGATAATTAGGTGGCAAGCTAAGATTTAATTGAGGATTTTGGAAGCAGAAGGTGGCAAGCTCTTGTGTTGCGTGAAGCCGATTGAGAGGAGTATAGATGTGTGGGGGATGTCAGAGAAGAATTCCACCCATAAAAGGCTAGAATTTGAGGAGAAAATGAGGTTGTTCATGCTTCTAAGTGTTCTTGAGCGAGGGCTGAAGATTTATTGATTCCAAGCTATTGAGGAGGAATTTGAAAGCCAAATTTGGAGGTAAGTAAGTTAATGTTGATTTTAAGGTTTATGGAAGAAATTATAATTAAAAATGGTTAGAAGTGTTGGTTTTGATGGTTGAAAGTGTAGGTTGAGCTATTTGAAGCCATCAAGTGACAGCCAGCTAAGGGTTGAAGAAGGCTGGCATGGAAGAGGTTGTCGGTGGCAAAGGCAATCAAGCGGGCTTACAAGTTATTTTAGTGTTTTGCATGCCTAGGCGGGCAGGTAGAAGGCGTACGGGTGACAGGTAATGTTAGCAGGTGTACGCTGATGGTGGTGTGTGGGCAAAGGACAGTTGGCGCTGGAGGCCTAGTGTGTGGGTGCAAGGTCGACGCATTGTTGTGTGTGTGTTGTCAACGCCCAGCATGTGCGCGAGCTTGTGAGGTAGTGAAGTTGTGCGGGTGTGTAGGAGCATGTAGCTTACATGTAGTTGTGTGGGAGTTGTCACGCATCGTTGGTGGCTTTTGCCCGTGTGGCTGTGCGAATGTGCGGGAGTTGCCGCACAGCGCAGTGCCGTGTAGTGCTATGGGAGTGAACGGCTAAGGCTGATGGCAAGTGTCTAGCCAAGTTGCACGTCTAGTTGCAACTCACACTACTTAAAGAATTGTTTAGTCGACTAGTGTTGGTGAGTTATTTTAAGTATGAATTTGGTCTTAAGGACATAAATGGTTAAGATGAGACTCAAAAGATTTAAGAGAAGTCTAATTAAGGAAATCAACATTATTTTCAAGTCAAGAAGAGTTGTGGAAGGTCTACAATCCATTTGGGACCCAACTAAAGGAGTGAGTGACAATGTTTTTGAATGAAAGTTGATGTTTTACTTAATGCTTTTTTAATAAATATTTACTTGAAAAGCATGATTTATATGTGATTTATAAGCTTTGTTAAGCATGTTTATTGGCTTGAATTTTAATGTTTCTAATAAAGAATTCATGTTTATGTCTAATGTTTTATTGAATAAGTTCTATTTTCAAAGCATGCATGTACCTTCAAAATGTTATGAATGAGACCCAATAATGAAGGACAAGGAGTAAGTATTTGGGCAGCCCGGTATATGAGGTCTTTGGGACCTACTTTGGTACACATGAAGGCTTTGGGCCGTGTTTCAGGGTGCTAGCCGTTTGGGAGCATTTCAATGTGCACATAGGAGAGTGGTGAGCCTGATTGTGTTAAGATTACTTTAGATCAGCTAAGAATTGTTTTCAACATTGAGAGTATCGAGCTTGCTCTACCTCAACTATGGTGAAATGGGTACAAATGGTTGATGTTTAATGATGTTTAAGCAAACCATATTTCCATGAATTTTCTAGCTATGGTTTTCTTGTCACTCACTGGGAAACTCAGCTCACGATTTTTCTTCTGTTTTCTATCTTCCAGGTAGCGAACGAGTTCCCACTGCTTAGCCTACCTAGGCTCGTCTGCTTCTGCTACAAACCCTTCAATTACTTAGTTTTCTTGTATGATATGGAACTTTAATTCAATTTTGTACATATAGACTAAGTGTTGGGAAGACTGAGTATTTGTAAATATGTCTTGCATGTAAGTGTGGTTGTGCATCTGTTAACTAGTTTCAAGAGTTCATCTGTTGTGTATGAGTTCTATGTTATTAGTTATATATTGTTTATCAAGTTAACCAGGAGGTCTAGTGAAGGAAATAGGTTTGACAGTAAGTCTCGTAAAAGGGTTGATACTTGTTGTCCTCACATCTTTTCCTAGGTTAGGAGGTAACTTGAGAAGGGGTATGACAAGTAATCTTGCAAATACAAGGTTTCAACTCGTTATTAAGCACACGTGTAACTATCTATTGGATGCATCTATTAATACCACAAATTATCTAAATAATCCACTTGGTGGATTAATAGGTTCACATATATTACCATGAATTCGTTCGGAAAATGCAGATGCTTCAAACCACACATTTCAAGTAAAGTTTTCATAACCAAAAATATCTTTTTTAAAAAGTTGCTTTTGTATTTAGAATTCAAAAAGTAGCTTTTGTATTTAGAATTCAACGTAGAAATCAAGTTGGTTTTTTTTAAGAAAGATGAATGTCATACTTAAAATATATATATATAGAAGAAAACAAGTATGAATTTTAAAAATAGAAAACTAAAAATGATATTATTATCCCACAAACCCTAAAATATATAAAATAGAGTATATATCTCAAAATAGTTCTTTCTAACTTACATTTTAACCACTTAAATGTGTGGTCTTCAAAGGTCAACAAGGTCAACACAAGCTAAAGACAAGGTTGTTCCTATTGTTAAAAGGAGAGGAGCATGGAAAGATTGGAAAGATTGACATTATCTTTCTTGTGCAGCATTGAATCATTAATTAACATTTTCCGAAATTTTTCTTCAAACAAAGAGATCAATCATTCCCACACAATCTCTAATTATTAACTTTATTCTTGTGATCACACACTTGGGATTTTTATTTCAACCCCCATACAAAATGGCCAAACTTGTCCAAATTGTTTTCTTAATAATAATGGCCGTTACTGTGGTCGAAGCATACGATGTTCTTCTCGGCGTCTACTATGGTCTCAATGGCGACAACCTGCCTCCACCGTGGAAGGTGGTGCAACTTTGTGAGAAATATAATATTCGTCGAATAAGATTGGATGGACCAAACGTCGATGTGTTGAATGCATTTCGCGGTACGGGAATCGATGTCTCTTTTAGCATACCAAATGACAAGTTAACAGATATGGCCACCAATAAAACTCTTGTAGAAGAGTGGTTCAATACCTACATTAAACCCTTCATTGGTGATTTCAAAATCAATTACATCATTGTTGGTGACAAGGCCATCCCAGGCCTTGACAATTGCATATTGCCAGTCATGATGTCCCTTCAAGATCTCCTCAATGCTCACTATCTTGGACAAGTAAAGATCACCACATTGGTCGGGTACGGTTAAATCACCATCTAACGCAAAAGTTTAAGTTGATTGATATTAGAAAAGATCAAAATAAAAGTTAAAATAATGAGAAAAACATATGTTTGTTTCCTAAGTTTTAGGTCTATTTTTTATTTGGTCCATAAGTTTCAAAATGTTACATATTTAATCTTTATGTTTTGATTTTGGTTTCAATTTAGTCCTTAAATTTTAAAACGTTACAATTTTACCTTTAAAATTTAAGTTTTGTTTCTATTTGGTTCCTAGGTTAACTGGTTTTACATTTTTAATCTCAATTTTTCATTAAATACTCACTTTTAATCATTAACTTCAATGTCTATTAATTAATTTTAAATAATTATGAAGAGAAATTTTAAATTTAATTTTAAAAGTGATGAAAAATAGTGAAACTTAATTTAATTAAATTTTTTTTTAATTATTTTATATATATATCCATGAGTGTCTGGGTCATATTATGCTCACCTCGACGAATTCCACGGGACAACTCACCTGACCCTACAAAAGGAAACCCGTAAGATATTAAATACTAGGTAGGTGACTACCATAGATTGAACCAATGACCTCTTAGACCTGTGGCCCTTTTTTGATCTTCCCACTACCACTAGGTCTACCCATGAAGGTTAAATTTAATGAAAAATGAGTACTTCATGAGTATTAATAACACTAAAGACGATAAATGAGTATAGAATGAAAACTCAATGTTAAAAGTGTGAATCTTGAAACCTAAGAACTAAATTGAAACAAAAATTAAAATGTTAGACTAAAATTGTAACATTACTACGTTAAAACCAAACTCAAAACTTAAAGAACTAACTGCGAAACGTTTTGAAACTTATGAACCTAAAATGGTATTTTTGGCTTTAAGTAATTTTATTGATGTTGTTGATAGGTACAACGGAGCATTGGCCTCTAAAGACCCTCCGTCCAGCGGTGCATTCCATGAAACCGTAAGCGAGAACTTGAGAGGCATCCTCCAATTCCTAGTGGAAGAAGGCTCGCCATTGATGGTTAGCGTATTCCCATATCGAAAATATAAGTTCCATGGGGGTGTGAGTTTGAATTATGCAATATTTAACGAGACGAAGCCAGTGGTTCGCGATGGAGAATTGAATTATTACAACTTGTTCGATGCAATGGTGGATGCATTTTACGCAGCCATCGACAAAGAAGCGGTCGGAGATGTAACTATTGCCGTCGGAGAAACTGGGTGGCCGACTTGCGGCGACAATGATACTTCAACCAAAGCCATTGCAGAAGAGTACAACAAGAAATTTGTGACTCATATTTGCTCCGGCAAGGGGACACCAAGGAAGCCAAATGTTTTTCTTGAAGGTTTCATACAAAGTATATTCAATGAAGATGAGAATCCTGATGGGGAATCACAATGTTATGGCATGTTTGATGTGGACATGAACCCTTCTTATTCATTGTTTAGTAATGCAACAACATTAAATCCTCTTGTTAGGAAAGGAAAAAAAAATTAGCCCAAAATCATAAATTGTTTTTTTGGACGAATTGCAAAGATGTCTCTTACAATATGATAGTAATTGCAATTATATCCTTAAACTTTTAAATTTTAAAACCTCAATCAAGGTATATCTATTAAGAGGTCAAAAGGCATGCTCCTTCAACTAGTGACGTTTTACATATATGTATCGTTTTTTATTAAATATAAAAAAAAACATTGTATATATATCTGTTATATACTTTAGCGGTAACATTGTATATATATTAACCGAATAATTTTTTGGTAGGTGAATAATTCTATAAAGATTTATAGTAATTTTGTAATTAATATTACTTAATCTAAATATCATATATCAAAGTATTTAAAATTACATTTATATGAAGGTTAAATTAAAAGTTTAGTCTCTTAGTTTTGGAAATTGTTGCTAATAAATCTTTGAACTTTTCAATTTTGACTGTAATCCATAAAAAAAAAAGTCTAATAAATTTGTAAATTTCATTTTTATATCTAATAGATCTAAAAAATATTAAAAATGTTAAAAAAAATTTAATTGTTTTATAAAGCAACAAAAGTAATCTGTGTCAAATTGAACCTTAAATTTTAAGTTTTATAGTTAATAGATAAATTAACTTTTAACAGATATCCAATTGTACCTATTAAGCACATAGTTAAATTTAATGTCTACTATAATATTTAATTTTTAACATTTTCAAATATGTAAGAGACTTATTGGTTGCATAATTGATGTTTTGAGAATCTATTAAACACAAAAATCAAGAATTCATTGACCTATTAAACATTTTTTTTAAAGTCTAAGAACTATATATAAATACAAATCTAGAAGTTTATGGGTTAAACTTTACTAATATACATTTGTATTGTGCCCCCTCTAACATGAAGTTCTAGATCCGCCACTATCCTCAACCTTATCTAAATATTAAAATTGTACTCTCAAACTTACATAATTGTATAAATTGTAATAATTGTATAAGTTTGAGAGTTCAATTTTTACACTTATTATATGTTTGAGGGCTCAATTTTAATATTTTTAGAAGTTTAGGAGCCCAATTGTTACTATTGAAAGTTTAAGGATATAATTACAACTACTACCTTACTTTAGGGATGGTTTTTGCAATTTTGTCCTAATTTTTTTATTATTATTATTATTATTGAAAATAATAAAATCATTCTTTAATCCCAAAATTACCAAGGTGTGAACTTTGAATTTTATTGAACCCTTAATCTTGACCTAGTGTTTGAAACTCTTACCTTTTGATCAATTTATGCTAAATTCAATTGTAATGTTATTATTATTATTATTATTATTATTGTTGTTGTTGTTATTATTATTATTATTATTATTATTATTATTATTATTATTATTATTATTGAAGTTCCATCAAATTTGTTGAAAATATATGTTTTATTGTTCTTCAAATACTCGTAGAATATTCTTTTTAATAATTCTTCAAAGAAAGCCTACCAAGAGGGTTCCAAAAAAGGGGGAAAAGAACTCTAAGAAGGACAATTTTCCTATGAGTGAAAGGTAAAAGTTGCAAGAGATATCTAAATTTGAGAACCAATTCCAATAGAAATTGAAGGAGTGTTGAGTTGGTTATTATAGTTTATGGGTTATAATAGTTTTTAGATTACAACACTTTATTTTAAGTGCACCAAACATTAAATAGGCTATAATAACTCACTCTACCAACTTTAAGTTAATGGCCTAAACACAAAAAGTACAAACTTTAAAGTGTCGCCTCAAGTTCATGTCTTTTTTGGTTGACCGAATCCAAATTTCTTTTTATTAGACGGAATACCCATTTCAATCTCTTGATTTTTCCAATATGGAATCATCAACAAAACATCAAAATTGTATATTAATCTCTATATATATATATATGCATATAGCTAGCAACACTTCAATACATCCATTTTCTTATGACATATATCAAAGTAGAAAACTATTTTACATAATTAATTAGTAAAACAAATACAATAATAACTATTATGATTTATATATGTAAATTAGGCATTACCCAACTTAATTAGTACATCCTCAACTCTTTCAAGATCATGATAATACTTCAATCAAGCAATTTTCTTTTTGGTGAAAAGAGTCCAATCAAAGGCGAGAAAGAGGAGTATTATTTTGAGCAGTTGTAGCATTGAGAAATGGGTAATCTGTGTAGCCAACAACAGGATGATGTGTATAGAAAGTCTTCCTAACATACTTGTTTAATGGTGCATTGAGCTTAAATCTCAAAGCCAAGTCAGGGTTGGCAATGAAAAGCCTACCATACGACACCAAGTCCGCGTCTCCATTCTCGATCGCTTCCATTCCTAGTTTTCGAGTGAACCCGCCGCTGCAAATGAATGTTCCTTCATAAGCTCTTCTCAAACTCCTCATAAACTCGGCTTCCTCGTCTTCACTTCCTGGCCTGCCCGACTCGGTTTGGCCATAGGCTGTGTACCTTGGCTGAGTTACATGGAGATAACTTAGCTTTGCACCAACTTCTTGTTGGAGTTTGTTGAGCTGATCCACGATGTGTAATCCGAGCTTGAGAGGATTGGAATCCATTGCGTCGAGGTGGTCGATGGCAGGAGAAATTCTAACACCAACTCGATACGATCCAATGGCGGAAACCACTGCTCCAATTACCTTCAATAAGAACCGAGACCTGTTTGAGAGAGATCCTCCATATTCGTCGGTTCTATCATTTATACCATCTTTTAGGAATTGGTCAAGGAGGTAGCCATGGGCTGAATGGATCTCAATCCCATCAAAGCCTATTGGTCATAAAACAAACATCAAATCAATCATCAAAATTTATCTCAACTTTTTCAATTGCAACACATCATTTTCTTCAATAAAAATCAAAATATATTATTCAAACTACTTCGTTCTTATTTGATAACTATTCGGTTTTGTTACTATCAAGTTAAGTTTGTTTTCTAATCATTTCTTTACTATGCTTTTGAAACATTTGAATTCATAGCCAAATTCCAAAAACAAAAACAAGATTTTGGACATTTAGTTTTTGGTTTTTTGTTTTCGAAAATTAGGCATAAACACTCATTTCACCTTTAGGTTTCTTTATTTTGTTATATACTTTCTATCAATGTTGTTAAAAATCTAGTTAAGTTTTGAATACTAAAAAAAAGTAATTTTTAAATACCTATTTTTGCTTTTGAAATTTAGCTAAGAATTCAACTCTTTTACTTAAAAAGAATGAAAAATCATTGTAAGAAATTGAGATAAAATATGCTTAAATTTCAAAAACTAAATGATTACTAAATGGGACCTGTTTTTAGTTTCCAAAACTTGGTTTGGATTTTGAAAACATCCATATAACCAACAAAGAAACTCATAATAGAAAGTTTGTATAAGTTTAATTTTCAAAACATCAAAAACCAAATAGTTATAACACAAGACTTGTTAGTTCTAGATAACATACATTTCCAAAACACTATTATTTTCTAGAATGTGAAATCAATATTAGTCTCAATTATTACCCAACAAAATTGTGGATAAAAATAGCGTTTATAAGCTAAGTACCTGCTCGAATGGCATTCAAAGCAGCCTGTCGATATTGCTCGACCACGGCCTCGATCTTGTAAGTACCAAGCGCTCGTGGGCTTGGATATGTGCCATAGGAGCCATCAGGAAGCAAGATTCTCCACCTCTTCGATATGGGTTTGCTTGTAGATGAAATTGGTAGCATCCCACCAGGTTGATAAACTATAAGTTCATTCAAAATCATCAAAATTAGAGAAGATCAGGAAGGAGATGTAAGATAGATTACTACGAATTAAGAACACTTTAGATTATTTAGCGTATTCATGTCCAACACAAGTTATTCAAATAACTTTTGAGGGTAAAATACATCATATAAAATCATATATTTATTAACTTTAAAATTTCATTCTTATATAAGAATGCTATATAATTTAACATAAACGTATCCATCATAATCCATACCTTGGTGTGAAGCTCGGCCGACGTGCCAGAGTTGACAGAAAATAATGCTGCCTTTGGCATGAACAGCATCAACCACTGGTTTCCATGCTTGCACCTGTTCTTCAGTGTAAATTCCAGGAACATGTGGAAATCTGCCAAGTTGATCAGTTTGTTAGATACTTGATATTAAATTATTGATTCATCCAAAAAGAAAAAAAGAGGTTAATGGGTGAGAGTGAATTTAAAATAATGGAAAATTATCTTAAATAGCAAACTAAAAATATTTACAACTAGCGATCTATCACGATTTATTGCAAATAGACAGTGAAATTTTGCTATATTCGTAAATATTTTGGTTCCTTTTGCTATATTTGAAAAGATTTTAATAATTTGTCACCATGATTATAATGACTAATCTAATTATAAGTAAATTATTTTGTAGAAAATATTTTCTTTTTATTATCCATGAATGTCTAAGCTGATTTAGGTGCATTTTGACTAATCTTAGACAATCTTGTTGAATATGATATTTTATAAGTATGAATATTAAATGTCTACATAAATAATGTGTACCTCTAGTCAATGTGGATATACAAGATAATTAAAAATGTCTATGACTAGATCTATGGATTTGTTTTACCAATTTTATAAATATAAACTATTACCACAATGGATTAAACTCTTAACCTCCTAGTCATTTATTGAGACTAGGTCTCTTTTTTACCACCAGGTCGAACCATGATTGTTATTAAATAGTTAAGATAGTAAGAGATATTATATATAAATGTATTAGTTAAAATTTAATAAGTCTAAATAATATATTTATATTTGGTAATTAATTAACCTTAAATTATTAATTAATTAGGTTATATTTTTTTTTAGCTCACCTATGAAGAATATCAGAGAATCCATGATTGATGAGTTTGAAAATTTCCAATTTAGCTTCCTTTAAAAAGAATAATAATAAAAAAATAAAAGAAAAAAATATTGGCTATTAATGCCAAGGGCTCCTACCAGACCGTTTATATTATACAGAAATAATAGTGTTAACATTGCTATACACATCAATAAATTCAAGAGACTCTGCCATTACTGTATACATTAATAAATGCTGTAACACTCTGATATTACTATACTATACACATATCATTTCACAACTTTTTAATTCAAATTAATCAATTTCTTTTTATTAGAAATATATGTTTTTCCGAATGTTAATAAAAACTATAGGCTTTAAAAAAAGACTAATCATTTTCAATGTTTAGAGAGAAAAATGATGCACTAAAATAAATTATGAAAAATAAAGCGGTAATCATCATATATTTCTTTTTCTTTTTTTAATCAATGTAAAAAGTTCAAATCCTCGTAGTAGTAAAATTGATTTTACTTAAATAAATTTTCTTCGATTAAAATTACTTTTTAAACCATTTTTCAACATTTAATAATTAAAAAGATATATTTTAAAATTATATGAATTAATTGCAATCTCTTTTAAACTAAAAATAATATATTTTAAAAATTAAAGGATTAAACACACATATTCTACATAATTTAAAAGTTAAAAAAGATCGTTTTTCCAACAAATTTTATACTTTGTCGCAAGAGAAGTATTTAAGAATTATTTAGAATCATAATTTAATAAACAACTAATTGCGAGAAGTATTTAAGAATTATTTAGAATCATAATTTAATAACAACTAATTGAATGGACTGCAAAATTAGTCGAGGTGTGTTTAATCAGATTTGATTTAAATAAAAAATAAATAATAAAAAAAAACCGACCGCACGGTAATCTTTTTTAAAATCAACTTAGGCTTCTTGACGTGTCAAACTTGTGCACCAAATGCCTCCCAAGAATCAAATGTGATTGATGTAATTACCAAAATAACCCTCCTCCTTAGTTAATGACCACTATCCATGTCAGCAGCTGTGGGACCCAAAGAACACTAACTCAACCAATCAACCCCACCACTTTGCTATAATGATTACTCCCATACTTAATTTACCAAAATAGCCCTAAGGGGAATCAAATTTTCGAAAATTACCCAGCGGCGGTGGCGGAGATCGAAGTCCCTTCGCTGATCAAAAATCCACCGTCCGTGGACCTTTGAGAGTAATATTCGGCCAGCGCCGCCCCCGGAATCCCATCCAAAGCTCTACATCTCGTCATCGGCGCCAGAACCACCCTGCAAATCGATCGCCAGATAATCATTCAAATCAACCCTAACAAACAATCAAACTCCGTCGAACTCTCTTTCTCCAAAATTAGACCAAAATTAAAGCTAAAACTGAACAAACCTGTGAGAGAGATCGAACTTCCCCATCCTGAACGGAGAGAACAGTGAAGCGCTTCCATTTCCCGCCGGAGCTTCAGCCATTTGCGATGAGTTCCGATCGGATTTCGCCGAAGGCAACGAGATTCAAGAGGTTTATTGAAGATCCCTCTTTTATAGAAGGCGTTTTGAGTGTGAGTGGGAAGGGGAAATTTTTGGTGAAATGCTTGTGAGTGGTCGGCGAAGGAGATAATGGTCTGGTGCATTCGGATCTAGAGTTAGTCGCTGCGTGAATGAGCACCCGCCGTTGGATGGATCTTGATTGTGTAGGTTGGTGGGTCCCAGTCAAAGTTAGGGTTTGAAATATATTTGAATTATGAATTTGGTCACGTGTAAATTGCATTGATAAATGGACGGCTTGGTATGGTGGCTTTGGCTTCCCACTCGAATTTTAATTACACGCGTATTTCATTTTATTCCATTTTTTAAAAAAATTGTGCTTGCACTCTCTTAATGTACTCTTATCCAATTAATATTTGTTATATAGCAGAAAAAAGTCTATTATTACTACGGTAACTATTCATCTTATTCATTATTTGACACGTTAATAATTAGTTACCACTCTTTTATACTTCTAACTTTAAAGTTGATCGTACAAAATCTATGTAAGTTAAATTATGCATATTCTCGCAATTCTCATTGAATACAAAGTGGTTTTTTTTTTTTTTTGAGAAAATATTAATTTATATTCTAAATTTTGACTATTGTAATAATGAAAACATGCTTTGACAATCGTAATAATTAAAACATACTAATAATTGTATCAATTAAAGTCCTAAACTATCGATTTAAATTTTGAAAATTTGTAAGTCTAACGATTTATACCCTTCTATCCCGTTTGAATAAGCATTGTGTGAGACTTATACTTTTATCAATTAAACTTTTAAAATTTTGTAAACAAATTAATTGGACTCTATTAAAATTTTCTTTGAAAATTGTTCATGCATCAATTCTAATCATTGGTCAAGTTAATTTGGCAATTGAAGAAGTCGATGCACGTTTAAGAATTGTTGCATTGACAAATTTCAAACGTAAACTTAATAAAGAATTTAAATTAGTTCACATATGATAATTTCAAAGTTTAAGTGAAACAATCATAAGTGTTATACAATAATTTTGGAACGAACATATAAAGAAATGTGTAAATTGATATACTTATGAATGTCCAAGGTTTATATTTATATAATTAGCAGTTATGGTTTTACAACTCTCAAATTTTAGGCATAAAGAGAGACTTTACATTTTTTTTTTTTTTTTTGAATGAATCTATTTTTAAAATATTGTAATTAAATTTTCTACTCCAAATTTGGAGATGTATTAACTTTTAAGTTTTAAGTGTTGCAATATTTATGTTAAAGTTAAATAAAATTTTCACTTTGTATATGCAAATAGAGTTTTGTATAGAAGATGAATGATAAAAGTGTATTTAATGAATATGAACAAATGTCTATTATGAAGAAAAAGAAAGTTAATAAATATGAAAGTTCTCATGTGCATT
The DNA here is from genome assembly GCA_031780015.1 of Citrullus colocynthis. Classification (NCBI taxonomy): domain Eukaryota; kingdom Viridiplantae; phylum Streptophyta; class Magnoliopsida; order Cucurbitales; family Cucurbitaceae; genus Citrullus; species Citrullus colocynthis. The sequence continues at coordinate 3,145,389 of QLSR01000224.1, forward strand.
TTAGTATGAAAGTTAATAAATTAAGAAAGTGAGTAAAGCTTACTTTACACTCACATTTTTACTATAATACACCTCAGGATTTCAATTGAAATATTTTGGTGTAATACTTCAATTAGGTGCGGCTATTTAAACCGCAAAAATTGATCTGAACCGACCGAACTGAAAATTTAGTGAAACCAAAAAATGCAATCCAGTTCCATTTGAAGAAATCTTGAAACCAAATTATTTTGGTTCTGTTCGGTTTCTATTTTGAAACCCAACTAAACCATTTTTAACCAATATAAAACGAATCGGTCTAGTTCGATTTCACATATAAAATTTTAAAATTTTTCGATTCGATTTGATTTAACCATTAAACCAAATCGAATCGAACCAAACCGTTTCCACCCCTAACGTCAAGTTCAATCTGCCATTCGGGTTTCACAACAGCTTCCTTAACAACATATTAATTTATTTAATATTTAAGAAAATATGTATACAATTTAAAATAATTCTTCAATGGAGAAAATTAGACTTGTAATTTCAGGGTTGTTTGACAAAGGGTTTTGTACGATTAATGGAAAAATTTTCACCTAGTAACTATTTGAATTTTTATTTTTATTTTTAAAAATCAATCCTATAAAAACCATTCCTAGTTTTCAAAACTTAAAAAGAAAAAAAAAAACATGATTTTATTTTTTAATTTAGCTAATAATTCAACTATTTAACTTAGGAGAGATGAAAGTCATTGTAAGAAATTGATTAAAAAAAACAATCATAATTTTCGAAAAAGTAAAAGCAAAAGATCAAATGGTTACAAAAAAAAAAAAATACCTAAAATTATAGAGCCCATTTGGATTGACTTGATAAAAAAATGTTTTTCAAAAAATTCATTTTTATTTAAACTCTTTTGGTGTTGGAAAATGAAACTTATATAATATTTTGACCAATAAATTTTTATGGATTGTTATCTACTTTATAATAATATTATCAAGAACCAAAATGGCTTTCGAGAACCAAAAAAGTACTTTTCAAAACGTGTTGTTTTTTAGAATTTGGCTAGGATTTTAAGTTTTCTTTTTTAATGTGAAAATCATAATTGAAAATTTTAAAATAAACAAGTATTAATTTTAAAAACTAAAAACTAAATAGTTATCAAGCGAAGTGTTATCAAATTATTCTAAAAAGTCGTTCATGTAGAAATATGTGAGTGAGAATAAGATCCATAAATTACAAACAACGAATTTGAAGACATAAAACCCAACAATAACACCAAGAAATATATTCACAAAGAAAATATAAATATTAAAAAGTACACAAGTATTGAAATTCAAATTAATTTGCATTCTCTTTATTCTTTTTTCTTCTTCTTCTTCTATTACGAAAGAACAAAATTAATTTTTTAAATGCTTAAAATATATATTTTTTTTTTATGTACTGACACTTTAAAATAAATCTAAACCGGCCATAAGTTAAGGTATATATTTCATTTGATCTTTTTGAAATGATAATCAAATATTGTGAAAGTTTAGAAGAAGCTTAATTAAGTCTTTGATTATTACCTAAACAATTATATCACTAAATTCCATTGTTTATAGTTTTATTTGTTAATCCCTATGGTCCATGTCATGCATTAATGTTAGATTTTTTTTTCTTTAGGAAAGAAAAAAAAAAAAAAACTTCCATAAAACCAACAAAGATATTAAATGGACGTTTATTATACAAGTTCGACATCTTAAGTTTGAGACTGGTAAACCTAAGGGATTAGGCATAGAGTCTAACAGCCTAAGTTTTTTTTTCTTAAAAAAAAAAATAGTATATTGATGGGCTATTCTCAAATATAGTAAAAGAAACAAAAATATTTACAAATATTGCAAAATTCTATTGTCTATTACGATGTATCGCGATCTATCACAAATAGACAGTGTATTTTGCTATTAATTATAAATATTTTCAGCAATTTTGTCATTTAAGATAATTTTCCTATATTCTAATTGGTTTAGACAACAATGGAATACATACTTAAAAATCTTGAATTTGTGAAATATTCAATAAATAGTTAAATTTTAGATTAGTTCAGATTTTTCATTATTGTTATATTTACATGGTTTAAACAAATGTGAGTTAATATCATCATCACATCAATGTCTTTTTCTTTTTCTTTAAGCAAACATCAATGTCTTTGTTGTCATATTGATAGGCATTGAAAATTTTAGATAAGATTAAATTAGGTAATATCTCAAGGTTTATTTTAAGATGTGTGGTGTGGTTGGAGACCTTATTAAGGTAAGAACAATCTAAAACTATAGAAACAGAATTAACACATACAAGAGGTATGATCTACTTCTTTTAAAATTAATAACAGGGTTAAAAATCACTTTTAAATCCTTAACTTTCATAAAACTTACAATTTAGTCTCTATACTTTAGTTTGTAACAATTTAATCCATTCAATTTTGTAACATTATAGTCCCTATACTTTAAAATTTGTAACAATATAGTACTTATTGTAGACATTAGTGTTAAGATTTAATGAGATTTCTTGCATAAATAAACCAATAAACTAATTAGAGATTCAATATTTTTAAAAAATACAAAGTCTATATCATAAGATAATAAAATTTGACATCTAATTTAAAAATATAAGAACTATACTAAAGTTCAGGGACTGAATTGTCACAAAATTGAAAGTATAAGGACTTTATTGTTACAAACCAAAGTCATGGACTAAATTATAAATTTCATAAAAGTTTAGGGACCAAAAGTGTTTTTTAACCTAATAACAATAATAAGATATTCAAATACAAGTTTGGTCACGAGCTTTTGTGGTGTTTGACAAGTTCTTAAACTTTCAATTTGTGTCTAATAAATCACTAAAGTACAAAAAAGTTTGTCTAATAAGTCAGTAAACTTTCAATTTTGTGTTTAATAGGTCATTGGAGTATTTGAGATCATTTTAAAAATTTAGGACTTTCATTCAACTCATAATAAAGTACCAAGTATGTCAAAGACTCAGTAAACACAAAGTTAGACAATTTAATGACCTGTCAGATATTTTTAAGAGGTGTTTGGCCAAAGAGTTCGCGGGCTCCACAATTTGAAAAACGTCAATTTCATGTCTTTTTAACTCATTATATCATGGATCTCACAATTAAACAACTCTTCATACTTCAACTCTTTGCTCCAAAGTCCAAACTAGAAGTGTTAAAAACATGTGATGTCCTGAAAAACACGATCAACCCAACCCAATTCATACAGGTTATGTTATCAACTTTACGGACTGAGTTGGTTAATGGGCTGACCTAAAATAACTCGAACCACCTGAATTTATTATTAATTTTTTAAAGTACGACGATAAAATTATATATACATGTATTTATTTTAATTTTACTTAATTTCATGATTTTTTGGATTACATATTCTCCCACAACTATTAAAAATACCTTTTTAACACAATGGAAAGAAAATTCTTATAATATAAACATGAAAACAATTAAATGAATTTTTTTTTCATATAAACATTTTACTTTTTCTTTTAACAAAAATGACTCAAGCAACTCAACCTAAATATTTCATACTCGAGTTAAAAAGGTTTCATTATTTAATAATAAAAATGGTTTAGGTTAAATATACTTAATTACAATCCAAACAATTAAATTTGAGAAAAAAAAACCTTCAATACAATCCAACCAAGAAAGTCCTCAACTCCAAAGGATAATAACAAAAAGCCCACAAAAAAGATGGTGAGGTGGGAAGGAAATGGGAAGAAAATATAAAATAGAAAAAGGGGGTTTGTTTTTAACATTAACAGCAAAAGTAAGACTGTGAAAGTTCAGAGTTTTTTTTTTTTTTTTTTTTTTTTTTTTTTTT
>QLSR01000224.1:3149319-3160161 GCA_031780015.1 Citrullus colocynthis
TTCTCTTAAAATTCAACTCAAACATCCTTCATAAAGGTTGTTAAGAATTGAGTTAAATTACTGACCTCAAAATTCCAGTCCTAAGTTCAATCTCCTCAGCTCGTTCTTCTCCAAACAGCAGACCACACTCTAATTGCGCGACAGCAAATGAAGCTTCTGTTTTAGCTTCAATTTTACCATGGAACCAGCCACCTCTCACGAAATTGCCCTAGATCTCTTCTTCTACCACCCTTCAACATGCATCTGAAAGATCACCTAATTTTGAGACTTGGAGAATGAGAGAAACCCATCAGCAATCTCATCCACTTCAAAAGTTAACCACCAATTTCCACTTTTCTTTTCTTTTTTTTTTTTTCATATTTTCCTTTTTTTTTCTTTCTTTTTTTTTTTTTTTTTTTTTTTTTTTTTTTGTACCCTCAAAAGCTATATGCAAATGCATGTGATTGAATCTGCCACTCATTCAGAGATTCAGATAGCAACTCTGCATAAAAATATAGTTTTTCTCTATAAGTGCCAAACTTGTAACACAAGCATCCAAAAACATTAAACTTCCTTCAAACAAAAACCATTCTAAATTCTTTCCTTACTGCCATTGCTGCTTTCATGTGCTTCTTCCCCATTTCTCATTTAGTTTTATCTCAAACTAAATCATTCCATTCATCCTTGTTTAAGTTTTTGAAACTTGTGTTAATTTAATATGATATCAAAACTAGAGTGTAAGTTCAAGCTCCTACTACTACGATGTTGTTTTCTTTATATTTCGTACTTTATAGCTCACAAATAATTGAGTCACACACGTAAAAATAAGTGTTGAGATATATTGAACGGTTGGATTTCCTTTTGACCAACCACTTCACAAGTTTTAGATCGTAGAGAACATACGCTTCAAGAGTTGAGTTCATGTAGTCTAGATTCGTGGAATCGAACTATACTTGATACGTGCGTTTAAGTTTTCTAAACTTGTGTTAATTTAATATGATATCAAAACAAAAGTGTAAGTACAAACTCCTGCTACCACAATGTTGTTTTCTTTAAAGTGTTTGAGATATATTGAACGGTTAGATTTACTTTTGACTAACTGCTTCTAGTTTTAGACCTTAGAAAAAGCATTTGCTTAATGAATGAATTTCTGTAGTCTAGAATTGTAGAATCGAACTTATACTTGACACGTGCATTTCAATTTTCAAAACTTGTGATAGTTTAATACAATACCAAGACAATAGTGTAAGCTCAAACTCCTACTACTACAATTTGTTTTCTTTATACTTTGTACTTAATAGATTAGTAATAATTGATTCACTCGCAAAAATAAGTGTTGAAATATATTAAATGATTAGATTTAATTTTGACCGACCACTCCAAAAGTTCTAGATCTTAGAGAAAGCATTCACTTCAAGAGTTAAGTTCACGTAATCTAGACCGAACCTATATTTGATATGTCCAGTTAAGTTTTCAAAACCTGTGTTAATTTAATATGATATATTTTATACTTGAGCCACACACCAAAAAGTGTGAGGTACATTAAACGGTTAAATTTACCTTCGACCAACCACTCCAGGAGTTTTAGATCATAGAAAGCATTCGCTTCGAGAGTTGAGTTTGTGTAGTCTAGAATAGTGGAACCGAGCCTATATTTGATAGGTGCACACAAACTATATAAATGATAAAACCGAAGTTTCTTTAAACTCACCTCCCAACCTATGCAATTACTTGTACAAATCTAAACCATCAACCAAAACACAAGTCACATACAAACAAGATTGTACACTCTGGTTCTTTACACAAAACTGTAAAGTTGTTACAATGGTAAACCAAATATCTTCCAAGATTTTGGCAATGTAAAAAGTGCCAAAATATGGGAAAGGAAAAGAATTCCTAATCAGCTAATAGAAAATTTAAAGAGACGTGTATGAAGTAATGAACTTGATAAAGAGATGAGAGAGAGTAGCAGCAAGCCAAAAGTAATACTTGTGTAGTAAACTGTTAAAGTGGAAGCACAGAACAGTAAAGAAAGCACTTGGGAAACAAAACAAAGCAATTCTCAGTATCAGACTGAAACATAGAAGGGGGAAAAGGATAAAAAGAGAAGAGTGTGTTTCTGTTTTTTTTAATCAGAACTTAAAAAGACTCTTCTTACCTGAGCTGCTGAGCTGCTGAATCACTCATTTTTATAAATTTCCAAAATTGCAAAAAGGTCAAATGGTAAGTGGGGGTTGCTGAGAAGGAGAAGTCTGCAAAATTCTGAGAAAAAGTAAAAGAGATAGAAGCAGACAGTAAAAGCGCAACCGTACAAACAATATATATATATATATTTCTTTTTCTCTCTTCTTCTTAAGCATTGGCTTCTGACATCAACTCTTTTGTGTCACATTTTATAATAAATTCTCTTAAATTTGTATTTACACTGTTATTTATTTCCCCCTGCTTTAGTTTGTGGGTTTCTGTAGAGATGTCAGAGACAAGAGCTGCAAAAAAAAGAGAAAAAAAAAGCCAGTTTCCCTCCACAACCAGAAGTTACAGAGAGATGCAGTCATAATATGAACACTTGAACAGACAATAAGAGAGAAAGAGAGAGAGAGAGAGAGAGAGGTGGGCATGCAGCACTATAATCAGAACCATTAGTTTATCAATTGCTGAAGATTCTGCAACTCAAATAGTCTCTATATTCAGAGGGCTCTAGTAATAACCTAAACAGAGGTGTTTTCCCACACTTTGGCCTGGTTTCTTCATCATCTCTCCCTCAGAGCTCTGTCCTGCTTGTGCTTTGAGGTTCTTTGTTGTTTTTTTCAACTGATAAATCTACAAGTTTTTATCTATTTTAAGTATAAGCGCCAGAAGTATGTTTCCCTTCACATCATCTCAGTGGCAGGAGCTTGAACATCAAGCTCTCATCTTCAAATACATGGTTTCTGGCATTCCTATACCTCCCGATCTTCTTTTCGGTATTAAAAGAAGTACCTTGGACTCTACTTTCACTTCTAAGCTCTTCCCCCACCATCCTCAACATGGTAAAGCAACATCCTTCTCTCTCTTTTTCTCTCTCTTTCTCTCTCTCTCTGAAATGTTTGTGTTTCATGCAGTTGGATGGAACTATTTGCAGATGAGTTTGGGGAGGAAAATAGACCCAGAACCAGGGAGGTGTAGGAGAACTGATGGGAAAAAGTGGAGATGCTCAAAAGAAGCATATCCAGATTCGAAATACTGTGAGAGACACATGCATAGAGGGAAAAATCGTTCAAGAAAGCCTGTGGATGTTTTGAAAACAACAGCAACAAACGACTTAAACCACCACTCAAATCCAACATTTTCTTCCTTAAAGAACAACTCATCGTTACTCTCCTATCGGCCCTTCCCCGGTCATCGAATATCTTCAACTCCTAATGGGAATGGCATATCAACCAAAGACACCAATACCCTCTTGCTTCTGGAACCTGGTTCTTACTCGGACAGAAACCCAGATTACAGGTTTGTAGAATATTCTTCTCTTTGGAGTTGAAGTTTTAATATTATATATTGGGATTCTGACTTTTGTCCATCTTGCGTTATTAAAAAGAAGTAGGTACATTTATGGGCTAAAGGAGGAAGTGGATGAACATGTTTTCTTCTCACAAGAACCATCTAAAGCTACTGGGAGAGTTGATTACTCTACTTCGTCCATAGCTAATTCTCTGCAACTGACACCACTAACGATGAGTTGTTCTTCTCTATACCCAAAACAGAGCAATAGCTCCTCTTTGCAGAGTGATCAATCATGTTATCAGCTTCATCAGAGCCTCAAAGACCCTTTGAAGCAACAAAAGAGAGATGAATCACAGAAGACCGTTCATCGATTCTTCGATGAATGGCCTCCAAAAGAAAGAGGATCATGGCTTGATTTCGATGATAAATCGTCAAATACTAGCTCAGTTTCCACCACTCGGCTCTCAATTTCCATTCCCACAGCTTCCAACGACTTGCCCATTTTCAGATCCAAAAACCCTTAGTGAAAAACCTAGCCCCAAACTCCCAATTTTTTTTTTCTTTAATCTCTCTTTCTCTAAAGTTAGTTTGTTCCTGTGCTTGATCTCCAGGGTGACCCCAGCTGTTCCTAGTTGAATTTTGTTTTGTTCCAGGGATGTACTTCCCTGATGAGTTTTCACCCCTTCTTTTTTCTTATGTAGGGTGTGGTTGAATAGGGCCATGGATTGTTTATTAAACGAATGTTCCATCTTTTTTGTGTGTACTTCTTGACTTTTCTACATCACTTCTTACGTAGGAGGCTTTTTATCACTTGGACAATGCTGCTAGGCCAGGGACTCAAATCTAGTTCCATTTATTTGGATCAATATGCACATCAAAATTATGCTAATTCAACTTTTGTTTACCCCAAAAAATTAAAAAAAAAAAAAAAAAAAAAAAAAAAAAGAAAAAAAACAAGAAAAAAAAAAAAAAAAAAAAAAAAAAAAAGAAAAAAAACAAGAAAAAAAAAAAAAAAAAAAAAAAAAAAAAGAAAAAAAACAAGAAAAAAAAAAAAAAAAAAAAAAAAAAAAAGAAAAAAAACAAGAAAAAAAAAAAAAAAAAAAAAAAAAAAAAGAAAAAAAACAAGAAAAAAAAAAAAAAAAAAAAAAAAAAAAAGAAAAAAAACAAGAAAAAAAAAAAAAAAAAAAAAAAAAAAAAGAAAAAAAACAAGAAAAAAAAAAAAAAAAAAAAAAAAAAAAAGAAAAAAAACAAGAAAAAAAAAAAAAAAAAAAAAAAAAAAAAGAAAAAAAACAAGAAAAAAAAAAAAAAAAAAAAAAAAAAAAAGAAAAAAAACAAGAAAAAAAAAAAAAAAAAAAAAAAAAAAAAGAAAAAAAACAAGAAAAAAAAAAAAAAAAAAAAAAAAAAAAACGGGAACAAAAATGGGAATAATCTGCCTAAAAGATTAAATCAATTAAGGGAAGATGATATCAAATTCCACTTCCCCACAATCCATTTTGTTACAGTTGGCCCAGCAGCTACTAAATTGAATAAAGTAGGGAAAGATATAGGCAATCTGCTGGTTAGAAAGAGGAAAAATGAAGGTACCAAAATTGTAACAGTTGCAACTTTCAATGTCAGTAGTTTTACTGCCCATCATCAATTGTTAACATACAAATAGGAACGTTTCCATACTTAAACAAAATATATTTTGTAAAGCATTGCAAGGAAAAGTAAACAATGCTTATCAATTCTTCCACTAACCTGACATCGATATAATGAAAATTCAGAGTGGCAGCAGAATTGGTGTTGTCGGCACATAAAACAACGCTTCCCTGAAGTCTCCAACAATAAGGCTAAGACAAGATTGGCTTCAGTTGCATTTATTAGCAATAAATAAAAAATTTAAGTGGGGAGTCAAGGCAACCTTCGAAAATCTTTAATAACCTGTTACAGAAGAACAAAATCCATCTCTTTTTTCCACTAATTAATCAACGGTAAAACTACATAATAAACAAGAAATACAATTTCATTACTCTACTCGTGTTAGTCCTGAATGCAAGTCATCGGTCCATCTCTCTATCTAATTTCCATTTCTTATAGAACCACTAACTACATAAATACAGAACAAATTTCACTAAATTGAGGGGCTTATCGGTGAGAAAGATATTCTAAAATTTACTTTTCTTTTGGCCGTAACATCACAAAAGGTTTAGTCAAGACATTGATGCCTCAGGACGCTGTGCAGCAGAAGCAGCCAATGTAGTTGTAATAATCTGTCAAGTTGCTGCCTTTCACCTTAACTGTAAGGGCAGCTGGTAGGACCCGATTGGGATATCTAATAACTCCTGAACCAAGTTTGAGAGTCAATGATCGCATCCAGTTTGGATTATTGCCATCTCATCTAATTTCTCCATCACTGTCCTCAAGCCCGGCGGAGTTTTCTCTTTGAAGTCTTGACTCTCGCTGTGTATCCATAGGCTCATCCTCTTCGGATTCCGACCATGTGGCTCTTCGTCTGGCAGCATTGGATGAAGGTACACCCTGCGATTTCAAAAGCCAAAAATAACTAAATCAGTCAAACCAAACTAATCCAACAAATACCTAAAAGTATATAAAAGCATTGTCTAGCCCACATACAAAAACGAGAGCCACTTTAAATAAATATAAATCAGCAGTTACTTTGATTAGCAATTCAACCTCAGCAATACCCAACCAATAGGAATTTTTAGAAAGGACGAGCAAATGAACAAATTGAATCTAAATCATGATCATGAAGAAACAAGGTGAGAGATATTAAAACTTTTTTATTAATAAGAAAACCATTGTTGCTCTAACCTAGATGCAATAATTTAAAGCAGAGATAGGTGCAGCAGCAAGAGGGTCAGAGATGCTAATATTTTCTCAAGGGGTAGTAAATAGATATTACCGCTTCATCCTCAGCATCAGAATCTTCGAGCCCAGCTTCAGCAAGAGCATCCTGATCATTCCCTTCTAAATCATCACCCTGATCATTCATTTGGCTCCGTGACTCCCTATAACTTGTGTTATTGTCTTCATTGTCTAGTTCTTGATCATCCATCATATCATTGTCGGCCTCCTCTGTCTCATAATGTGATTTCCCCTTCCTGTCTTTCTTTCTCCTCTTTCCACCTTTCCTTCTCCTCTTCTCACTATTACCAGTTTCATCATCATCAATCTCCGACCTCTCTCTTCGTTTAGCGGGTGTAGTGCTCTTCCATTGCTCCTGGAGAAAGTTTAGATGAGATACTTTTAAGATTTTTTTCTCCAGTTAAACTATCTCAACCACCCAAGAAGGAAAAACATCATTTGAAATAAAAGAGGCTAAAATAGTCATCCAAATAACATGCAACAGAATATCACATCGACTTCTTTTGACAAAAAGTGTTGCATTACTCAGAACTACACAACTGTAGTGCACGTATGCAAACTCGACCATAGAACCCTGCTCTAATGCTAATTATGCAACAAACAAATAGAAGGAATTTATCTAAAATATTACACCATAGAAAAGGTAAAATGCTTCAACTTTCCCTCTAAACTACTGAACTCTGTTTGAAACCATAAACTCGTGCCGGCCATGATAAATAAATAAATGGAGAAGAGTGTCTGAACACAATTCCTTCAATACCTTTGCTTACTAATACAATGCAGTTACTTAAAATGAATTCCCTTTCAAATTTCTTAAGTTCTGTAACAACATAAATCAAATACTCAAAGAAACAATATAATTCAAAACAATTACCTTCACACGTTTAAAATGCTGCTCCTGTTGCATCATCCGTTTTTCTTCATCTTCCAGTTTTCTCCTCTCCAACTGTTATAGCAAATCAGACAAGAATTCATCATTCACATTAAATAAACGTGTTTTCTAAAAAGAATAGATACAACTAATGAATAAAACAATTCGCACTTGAAATTTCCTTTGCTCGTCTGCCTTACGACGGGCATCCTCCGCTAATGCAACTTGACGTGCTAGTTCTTGTCTTTGACGGATCTGCTGCTCTTCATGTTCTGCTGCTTTGAGGTGAACTCCTGCAGCCTCCAGTAAGTGCTTGCAGTAACCAACATGAGTATCAATCTTCTTCTCATCAAAGCCATGAAAGTGGAGGTTGGAAGCAGCAGATAACTGACTAAAAACACGAACAGCATTTTCCAGCTCTGCTACTGTTGAGCGCACCTAATACATTTCAATGGGGCAAAAAATAAAAATTAATGCAGCAGCCAAGCAAAAGGGGAGAACATGTGGGGTCAGTGGTCAAAGTGAGGCAGCATAATGTGACGTAATTTGTAAAGTACAGCGTTACTATAAACAGATTCATACTTGGCTTTACAACTCAATTATACCTTTAGACACTAGGAGCTAAATAAATGAATAATGATACGGAATCTCGAGATGAAGCAAAAACTTGAGGAAATGATGAGCACATTCCCAGAATAACTTATTAATGAATTCAGACCTCCTTATCAAGATAGAGAAATTTCTCCACAGATATACAATAGCAATAAATATTTAAGCCAAGAATATAGAGAAAACACCTCATCTGCTGTCCTTTTTGTCTTTTGTAGTGTTGAAGCTGAAAACTTCTGCATTGCTACACCAGCATCAAACCTTAAAGTGTAATTTGAAGGTGCCAAGTGGATAGCTCTTAGTAGGGTCTTTTTGCAGTCTTGCCACTGTTCAGCTTCATAATATGTACGAGCTAGATATAGAAGAATCTGATAATCCGTATTGTAATAAAACTTCCGCAAGCAATTTTGATACTGCAGGATAACATTTGGCATTAATTCATGGATACAATAACGACAAGGACTTTTTTATTAGTAAGATGAGGACAGGACACCGACAATTCAACTGTGATCAAAGTATAAATACATGCCATTTTAACAGCTAATGAAAAATTTCCTTGAGCAAAATAGACATGTGCCAAATTGATCCACACATCTGGCATCTGAACAAAAATGTTCCCACTTGCAGCTTCTTGCACCTACAACAGCTAAAAGGTTAGCAACAGGTGCTAATGGCCTTAATTTTACAATATACAGGTTCTAAAGGTTCTAGTATGAAGTAATAATATGAGTACTTACTTGTGTAAAAATATCTTTTGAAACATCAAATTGACCTTTTTCCGCCAAGATTACTCCAGCTCCATTAGCAGCATACAAATTAGCTGGATGTTGTACCAGAACCTGCTCAATTAAAGATCAAATACCGACCATTAAACTGCAAGATCAAGGTCAGGAATCACAATTTACAATGAGGAGAAAACGGAAGATTGAACAATGGCACCACTGAGTTATGAGATTGGAGTCCCCACAAATATTTGAACTTCTTTATCCGTTTAAACTAGGGCATTGAAAAACTCATGTACAAAAGGAAAAAAAAAAAACATGTTCTAAAACTTTGTAATAGAATATCACTCTTTTTAATAGAAAGTAATGCATCCATCATCGTCCATTTAAACAAGTGCAATAAATGTGTCTTTTAATCAGAAAAAATCCAGTGTATGATATAAGATGCGTGAACATCATTCCATCAACAGTGATAGATCAAAGTTGTTTAAATTAAATCAGAATGCCAGCAAAAACATTCGACCATGTGTGCATATTGAATCAACCATTGGGACTCAATTGACAAAACAAAGAGCCAGACGGAGGAGAAAAGAGATGACAGAAAACTGAAAACATACCCTTGTATATAGTTCCTTGGATTTTTCCAAATGAGTAGCCTCCAACTTGGGATTTCTTTTCTCATTTCGAAGTGCAGCAAAGTAGTTCCAGTTCCCCTGGCCAACGTTAAAAGGAAAAACAAAGAATAAAAAGATGTTTCAATGGGAAATAAAGATGATAATGGTGAAAAGAAATGGGGAAACACCAATAACACTCTAGAAGCTTTATATAACCAATACAAGGTGGGATGCAAATATGATTTCCAGAAAGACGGCACATTGGAAGTTTACAGAAGCAATACAATCCTTAGAATCAAGATAGTAATATTTCACAAGAACTAAAATGGAATGTGCACAACGAAAAGTAACCCACCAGAGAAAGAGTCGCATAAGAATCCTTTCCATCAGTGGCTTCACCTGCAGCCCGGAAAGTTTCTTTTGCCCTAACCCAGTCATCATTTTTTAACTCAAGCTCGCCTAGCATTGACAAGGCATTTGAGCACTTGTCATTCACCTTCAGAGCATCATTAACCTATGAAAGGAACACATTATTGACAATACAAGATTAATTTCAAGACAGAAGTAAAAGTAGATGTGCCAGAAGAGTTAACAGACCAATTCAATGCTTAATTGAACATAATTTCTAGCTTTTGCAATGGATGCAAGCCTCAGGTAAGCATCTACATAGTCTGGATACTGTAACAATGAAAGGAGATGTTAAAAGCAAAGTGCAATTATAAACCCCAAAGAGCTACTGATATAGTCCTAACACATACCTTAAACAAAATCAAGCGGTAGAGTACACTTGCAACTTCAATTTTATGCAGTTGCTCTAGTAATCGAGCCAGGTTAAATAGACTTGTGACTTTCTTCCATGGTAGTACAATTGAACGGCCTTCCCTCTCCAGTTGATAAAATAATTCCACGTCCTTGTATTGAAGAACAGACGCACTTGCTTCAATAGCAGGGCATCTCACTTTACCATCAATAAAATCTAGCCAAATTCCATCACCTAAAGCCTCCTTGAAAATTCGCTCAGCAAGCTGACAAGAACAGGAAGTAAGAAAGTAAATCGAAGAGGAAGAAGCGGTTCATAACTTGATGTAGAACAATTCTCAATGTAAACAATTATAAATTCAACATCAAACCATACACACCTCAAACTCTTCTCTTTCAAAGTGAAGAACCCCAAGGTTATTGAGCACTTCAATAGGTACTTCTTGACCACCCTTTCTTAAGAGAATGCTAGCCTGTTATAACACTCAACACCAAAACAAATCATTAGATTAGAGGCAATAAGAAATAACAAGGTAGAATAAATGCCGACCATATAAAGAATCTAATTGCAAAATAAAAAAAAAGTCCCTACAGTTTTGAAGGCATCCAAAGCAGCACCTTCATCAGTTGAAATCAACAATTCTCCAAGATCTAGAAAAGCCTGCCACACAATTTAATTCTGCGTTACATTACATGCAGTGAAAACTAAATGGTAGTCTGTCCATATATACGGCAATAACAATAACTCAAATAGTACTTGCTTTGACAGAAAAGCAGAAATTTGGATGCTTGTCCTAGGGATAGCCTCCAATAAAATGTAGAACAAAATATTCCACTTCCAATTTTTGTAAAGATACTGAACCAGAAAAATAACTGGAGAATGGGTGCAATGTGATGTGACAGAACACACCCCCCCCCCCCCCCCCCCCCCCCCCCCCCC
>QLSR01000224.1:3160407-3190516 GCA_031780015.1 Citrullus colocynthis
CCCCCCCCCCCCCCCCCCCCCCCCGGAAATAAAAAATTTATAAGAAAACTCTTCTTCACCTTTCAACAAAAAAGAAAAAAAAGACTCTTCTTCTAAGCAAACAAAATAAAATCTTCAGGAAGTTTGCACCGGGCCTTATGTCAATTGGAGCAATTGTTCTATAGCCATCGTTTTTCAGCTGATAGATTATAGAAAATTTGTTAGTTACAAAGGCAATTCTTGCTAATGCTTTCAAATCAGATAAGTAATCTAATGACCATTAGTCAAAGACTCAATCAATATGATCAACCATGAAACGCCAAACAAGCTTGTGAAAGATATAATCTGTCAATGCCAAGGCACTAAAAGTAAGTATTAGGGGAACAATTAACGTCTTAATGATAAATTAAGCATTAGGAACAAGGCAAGATTAAGGATCGGGAATCAAACAAACGAGTCCAACATTACGAGTGGGAGATGCCAACTTGCAACATCAAGACATGATAAAGCCT
Organism: Citrullus colocynthis; assembly: GCA_031780015.1. Classification (NCBI taxonomy): domain Eukaryota; kingdom Viridiplantae; phylum Streptophyta; class Magnoliopsida; order Cucurbitales; family Cucurbitaceae; genus Citrullus; species Citrullus colocynthis. The sequence continues at coordinate 3,160,899 of QLSR01000224.1, forward strand.
CTTAATTCCCCCAACTTAATGCTTACCTGTGCATCACGTGGATCAATTTTTGTAGCTTTCCTTAAATACTCCTGGGCCTTCTCAGCCTGCCCAAGCTGAACATAAATATGACCAAGTACCTACAGCAAAACACATAACTCAACTAATGAGAAAAAAAATAATGAAGGCTAGAAATACAAAAACCTTGGGGCATACAAGTAACTGAAACACATATCTAAATATCGTTTAGTTTCAACTCACTTTCAATGTCTCACAATTGTCGGGATACACCTCCAAAACCTTCTCAAAGTTTGATAATGCACTTCTAAGATCTCCCATCTTCAGTTGAACCTGACCCAAACCTATACCAAATAAACAAAATACCAGAGAGAATGAATTTAACCACAAATCAAAATGGTAACATCATTAAACAGAATAAGTAAACTATTGATGCTGTTATCAATTCAATAAAACTCCCTTCTATCAGACCAATCCTATGCAATTGAAAAGTCATAATTTATAAGTACATCTGCAGTAAACTAAATGCAATGGGAAAAGAGGAAATAAGCACTTCAAACAAGAAGCTACCCTAGTCATCTAAAGAGTACACTTCAGGGTCATGATTACAATACAACTGGGCAAAAGCCTTCGGACTGGGGTCATGAAGTGCCCACAATTGAAAAATATAAATAAATTTGTATACATGAAAAAATAAAGTGCTATGACTAATACGATCATTGAAATGTTAAGAATCAAAGCTTTTACAAGAGAATTTTTAGAGAAATACGGGTTTTTTGGAACAATTTTTTTTACTACTTCAAAGAACGGAGAACTCATTGCCTAGGCACCCTTGTTTAAACATTCGTCAAGATAGCTAATCGATTAGAGCTTCAAAAGCAGTGGCATGTTACAATTCCAAAGAGTTTGCAAGGAAGAGACGAGAGGAGGAAAAGGTCTGAAAAAAGATATATATTAAAAAGACTTGGCATTACCAAAAACTATCCTAACATACCCAAAACGAAAATAAATCATAAAGCCAAAGGCGGAAAGAAAAAATTGGTAAACAAACTTACCATAATAAGGAAATACAAACTCACGGGGTTTATTAGCTTCCTTTGCGGATGCCATGTAGTACAAGCCAGCTTTCTCGTAGTCTCCCTAAAAACACTCTACCATCAGTATAGTAATCTTCTCCTTCTTAACATTGTGAGATCAAGCAGGTTATCATACCTTGCTATGGTAAGACCGAGCAAGATTATAAAAAGAATGGGACTTTGTAGGTCCATGGTTGGTAATGGCAAGAGCAGTTTCAGTCAATTGCTCCACCAAAAAGTGTTGACCAGTAAAGAAAAAGTGATTTGCCAAGTAATTCAGAGCCATTGCACAAAAAGGGTATATTTCAAATGCCCTCTGCATCTTTTCCATCCCATTTCTGATTCGACCAGCTGCCATGGTGGATATACACCACAATGGAATTACTCAAACGTACCAGAAAATATGACCTAGTAAAAATGATCTCCATGAGGAGAGGAAGCCATGATGAAACCTACCTTCATTTGTGTTCAGATCAATGATTGCTAGAGCAACAAGAGCCTCAACATTTTCTGGATCCAACTGCAAGTATAAAATTAAGAAATATTAAGCCAACAACAACTTCAAGAAGGCATGTTCACATGCTTTTAATTGATGATTGAAAAAGCTAATATCACTAGCCTGCAACACTCTCTCAAATGCTTGCTGAGCTTTTCCATATTGTTTCAATTGGTAGCGGCAAAGGCCTATGCCAAGTCTTACAGCCGCAGGACAATCAGGATACACTTGCAAGGCCCTCTGTTCGAAAATTCATGTTACAAGACCAAAGGCCTCATCAAATTGGTTTGAGATAATTGTATCTTCCAATGAACTCAAGTAATCAAGGAAGAGCCAAGTTGGCCCCCATTGAGCATAAAAGATTACAAAGTGGATTCAAAAATCACTTAATATTGAGACATGTGAAGGCAACTAACCTTGTACAGCTCTAATGATTCAGAATAATGTCCACGGTTGAATTCAACACATGCCTGCAGATATGCTGAAGTTGTTAAGGGGAAAGATCGACCAACACACTCCTTCAGTATTGCTTTAAGAATTCGATCAGACCTCAACTAAGTTACTAGCAGACTTAAATATGACGCAAAAATAATAATTTTATGCCACATTGCTGAGACCAGAATGAAGCACATGACACATCAGGTACATAAGACAGAATAGATAAATTCAATGAGAATTCCAAACTTTGAAAAGGTTCATAAGATCTAGTACAGCATATTCTAAGGCAATTAACATTCAACTATTTCCAAATATTAGATAAAATAGGCATGCAGATGCATTCCATCTGCAAGGGAATGTATAAAATACTACCGTTGAAATAATAATAATAATTATTATTATTATTATAAAAAAAATAGCCTTTGGGAGAAAGCCACTCTAAAATCAAGGAGTATTAAAAGAAATAATTTATAATCAAGGGACTGAAAAGGTTATCATCTTCTAGATGACACCTTTTCCATGATCTAGAGTTACCAAACCCCAGTTAATTGATGAGTCAGGTGAAAGATTTTGCCCGTACTTGACCTAGAAGAGCAGGAACATTGTCGCGATCTCCATCTAAAACAATCTTGAATGCAGCAAATGCTTGTTCTACTTCCCCTTTGGTCAATAAAAGCTGGCCTGTGAATATTTCAGGCATTATAGTTCCAAGCATGCTCCAAAGAATCATCGAAAAGACAAAATCAAAGGAAGATCACAAGCAGTTTAAAACAGATAGCAGAAGATAATCATTTGAGTTTAATTTTAATGTAATAACATATAATTATACTTAAAAACAAAATTTTAACTAGAAGAGTTCACCTTTTCCGACCCAAGTTGAAGGTTCATGCATATCAATTCTTGATGCTTTGTTGTAATATTGTGTAGCCAAAATGAAATGTTCTTCTTTTTCTCGTTGTTTTGTCTCAATTTTTCCAAGATAGCTGTAGTAAGCACCCAAGGCATTTAAGATTGCAATTCTTTCATATCTAACATCAGCATAGTATTCATCAATTTCTGCAACAATAACAAAATTACAAATGTTGAGTTAAGATTAGAAAATTTCCTAGGCTGTGAGCTTGTTTGTTCTACTCAAGTAGCCTCGACTGATTAAAGCATTACACTTACTAAAAATAAAAATAAAAATAACCAAAAGTCCAACATTTGAAAAGAAGCAAATACCTGGACTAGATCCTTCCTCCAGAATTTGGCGGAATTGTTCCAGTTTTCCTTGCTTGAAGTATTCCCTCTGGAACGTGTAAAGGAAATGATACATGGAAAATCAGACATGAACGTAATACATGCTAAAAGCAACCTCAAGAAATATATATTCATAAATAACATATTCGAAAAAAATAGTTTGTCATCAAAGGCATGATTCTATGTTTGATAGTCAAGTTATAATTGATCTTGAAGTAGCAATTGTCTCATTGTAGCCAATCATCATTGGGACAGCACAAACTAGAGGTGGACAAAATGATGGACATTGGTTTTAAATTAAAATTAAATGCATGGGGCAAAAAATCCTATACTTAATAGGAACTGAACCCAATGAATAATCTAAAAGTGTAACGTGTATAATATCGCTTAGGCTGCAGATTCAAGTGATCTTTTTTTTTCTTGGTAAGGAATTGAGCTTACATTGAAAAAAATGAAAGAAAGTATAAGCTTACAAGGGCATACAAAAAACCAGTCCGACAAAAAAAGGAGACTCCAACAAACTACAAAAAGAACCTCCATTCCAATAAAATCAAACCGAACTCATAGTTACAGAAAGGCCTAGTGACAGATGCCTATAAAGAAGCATTAAACCTCACTACCTCCAGGACCTCGACACACTTTCCAATATTATTGGAATGGAGGTCCTATTGTTGAAAAGGTAGAGAGGACTTAAAGGTTGGGGTGGTACACATATCTCGAGAGGGGGACAATTAACTTTGATCCAAGCAACTCTGTCAAATCTTCCCATGTACTATCTCTCCCTTTTTATGATCTCGTCCAAAGTCACAGCTCATCTGGAAAAGCTTTATAGAAACTTTTTCCGGAATGGAAATAAAGACAAGGAGGGGCTTACACTCTTTGAAGTGGCGGAAGATTAAACTCCCTATTATTGATGAGGTCTTGGGCTGACTGACCTTAAAATTAAAAATCAAAGCCTCCTTGCTAAATGGCTTGGAGATACAACGAGGAGAAAGCTGCGCAACTTCGGAGGTGTCTTATTGTTGCAAAGAATGGCCCTCTCCTCAACCGAGCCAAACAATGCTCAAATTATTCAAGGGACCATCGAAACATATCATACAGTACAAGGACTTGATTCTTTACAATGTTGTGAGCTTTGTTGGAAATGGGGCAGCCACTTCCTTTTGGAATGATACATGGGTTGGAACTTCCCCCCTAGGTAAGCTTTTCCTAGATTATTCGCCTATCACTACACAATAATTCTACCATTGCATACTGTTGGAATAGAGAGACAAAACCATAGAATCTTCACTTGAGAAGACACCTCGCTGAAAACGAGATCAATGAATGGACCCTACTATCCACAATTATTATTCCCCCTCCTAATCCCCCAACGGAGGATTGTCGGAAATGGCCCATGGAGTCCAACGGGTTATACACATCCAAGTCTATCAAGCAAACTTCGTTCCAGTGGAATCATCCACCTAAAAGATCTATACTCAATCATCTGGAAAGGCCAAATTTTTACAGAATACAGCCATGGATGCATAAATACTACTGATATATGATCTAAAAAAGCCTCTTGGATCGTCTCTACCCCTAATTGATGTGCCCTTTGCCACAAGAATAGCAGGAATATTACACACCTCTTCATCACCTGTGAATATGCTCATGCTTTTTGGTCAGATATCAGAGATTTTGGAGGCCTTCAATTATCACATGGTCTTCTCCAATGATCCTCTTATCCTTCTACAGTCGCTCCTCACTAGTCAACCATTCATAAAGGAAAAAGAGGTCCTATGGACTTTCTTCCTTAAAGCTTTCTTTTGGCACATTTGGCTTGAATGAAACCGACACATCTTTCAAAGACAAAGCTACAAATTCTCGTCCTTTTTTCAACACCTTACTTATATTGCTATCTTTTGGTGTAAATTCACCTCATTCTTTTGTGATTACAGTCTTACTTTTCTTACTTCTCACTGGAATTTGTTTTTGTAATCTACATGGTATTCTTTATTCTTTTGTAATTTTATTCTATCAATGGCATTAGAAAAAAAAATTAAAAATGAAGAAGAAGAATAGTGGCTACCATGATTGAACTCACTCCCTCTAAGTCCTTTATTATACCATCACCGTCTAGTTTCCACAATAAGTTTGTGAAGAAGTGGTAACTTATGAAAATCTAGTTTGCTCAGTTACTCGATTTAATCCAAAGCACTCCATCAATCAATCTTTACTTCCATACCCAAATTGAAGTTCAAAAACAAGATGGTTTCAGTTCCACTCGCATAATCAACAACTTAAAAAGAGCTCGTTTCATTAAAGTATCCGCAAAAAGAAAAAAGAACACGCACGCACACAGAGAGAATTCGGTCACCGCCTCGTAGGTCAGTAATTATTAGTAAGACACAAGCACAATACTGCATCAACTTCACCCATTACGGATATCACTGAAAAAGTTCAGAATTGAGTCCTCACAACTGAAAACAAAACCAATTCATACGATAGAATTAGGCGTCACAAGATGAAGAAAGGAGGGGAGCCCAAACCGAGGTACATCGCATTGTAGTTATAGAGAGTAGAACGAACCGCGATAATTAGCCAGAGATCTAACGGAGCTTGCTCGGCCTTAAGTATGTCGAGAATGTCGGAAGCGTCCCTGGGGAGTTGATCGAGAGCTACCCTGACCTCCTCCTCCGAGTTCTGTACCGGTATGTACACACAAGCCATGCTTTTCCTTCGAAACGCCAAAGCAGAGCAAGCGGAGGAGGGGAAGAAAGCCCAGAATCGTTCGCCGGGAAATCTCGAGCCTCTGACCGTCTCTCTTCTCCGGGAGTAATGAGGAATAGAAATCAAAAGAAATTGAAGAAGAAAAGTAGCGAGTCACAAAATTTGATCATAGGACACATTAGCGATTTGTAATTTGTTGTTTTAGGGTTATTCTAAAAATAACCCTATAAAAAATCCTGATTTGAAAAATAAGCCAAATGTAGGATTTTTCGTTTTTTTTTTTTTAATTACATTTTTATACTTTAATTTAAGAAATAAATTTGATTACATTTACATCTAATTCAACCATCTAAAGTCAATATATCTATATGCAATTTAATTTAGTTTTCTCGATTTTGGAGGCAACCAAGAAGTAAACTAAATCAATTAATTTTATAAAAAGATCTAAATTAGTGTCCAATAAAGAATAAAACCAATTGATTGATTTTACTTGGATCGATTTGGTTCTCAATTTATGGCATTTTTTCTTTTTTTTAGTTTTTTTAATTTTTATTTTCGTTTTTATTGAATGGGTTCTTTTAAATAATTTTATTGATTTTTTCTTTTCTAATTTAAAATTAAAATTGAGTCTATTTCCTTTTTTATAAATTGAAATTTGACTTTTTTTTTCTTACCACTTTTCTAAATAAAAAATACCTAATAAATAGTTTATTTTCAATGGTATATATATCATTGGTTGAGTTTGATTTTGATTGGATTTTCTAAAAAATTGATACTATTCAAAATTTTTTAGTTTTCTCATAATACAAACCATTATGTCAAATTCATACTAAGAAATCAAATAAAACCATTGGATCGATTTGGATTTTTGAATTTTCCGGTTCGTTGCACTCCTAATATAAATCTATCTATCTAAAATCTAAAAACGGTTATGGAAGACACTTTTGATTTTGTTTTGACTTCCTTTGACTTTTGATGATCATAAAGTTAGGTAGGGGTGTTCAAATGACCCAAACAACTCGGACTACTCAACACAAAATGTAAACGTTGGGTTAAGTTAGTTTTGTTCTTGGGTTGGGTTATACTTTTTCTATTTTTATTGGGTTTGGTATTTGTTTCTATTTAAAGTTTGTAATAAATATCATAGATATTTGATATTCAACCTTTTAATTTTATGAGATTTTAGTAATTAATCATATGTTGTAGATAAATTTACATATTTTTAATTAAAAAGAAAAATATAAATTAGAACCCAACAACCCAACCCAATCTAAATTACAAGGGTTGAAGATTTTATTTAGGTCTTTTAAGTTGTCAACCCAATCAAACAGAATTTTCGAGTTGGTCAAAAAAACACCTCAATTCAATCCATACGTAATTTAACATCTAAATCATTAAATAAAATTTTCTTCCTCCTTTTTTATCATCGTGCTTAGATTTTTAAGTAAGATTTTATTTCTAACTATAAAGCACAAAATAAATTTTTTTTTTAATTTAAATCACAATTTTATCTGTAATATCTACAAACTAATATTTTTTTAAAAAAAAATTACATCTTATCTCTCTACCTCATATTAAATAAAGGAACCATTTACAATTTTTAGAATGTTTTTTTCTTATTCTTTAACGTAAGTTTTTCTTCCTACTCCTAAGCACAATTTTTCTATATTTTTTTTTTCTCAATTTTTTTCTTTTTTCTTGTTTAGGACTAACCATTAGGTATCGCACCCATTTTTATGTTTTCTTAAACTTTATGATGGAAATTTAGACTGAATAATTTTTTTCTTAATATTACAAAAGTCTAGTAGTTATAAATATACAAGAACTAGTTCAAAATTTTAATTTGAAAACTTTTTAAACATGTTTCGGTAATATGAAATTTTCATTTTCAACGTAAATTTGCTTTAGTTCGATCAAATACTATGTAAAAAGGCTATGGAGAATTTATTTATTCTTTTAAAGAAAAAAACTCATTGATAATAAATTTTTAAAAAAATACAAAATTTATCTATAATTCACATTAAAATATATACTTTTTTTTTGCTTTTTACACCAAATTTCATATCTACAAATATGTAAGCCTAAGAATTCATAAAAATTATATTTATTGAATTAACCATCTTATATAAATTTAATATATTAATTAATTAAACAATAAATAGCAATTCAATATATTATAAAAATAAATTAATTAAGAATCAATAATAATTTTAATTCTTTTTAATTTTTGTAAACGCTATTTCACATACCAAGCTTTTTGCAGTTTCCTTGGAAGAGCTTCCATATTTCCCATGGACGGCGTGAGTTTGTTTTAGTAAGTGTGGGAAAATAATGGCCTATTCATAGCAGTTTGTGTTGATTACGTTTGATTAAATGGAGATGAATCGTGGATGCAGCAAGAAGTAGAATCAGAAACAAAAATTTTAAAGCTTGAAATCCTTGCGATAAATATAATAATTTTAAATTCATCGGGCAAGGAGAAGTGAGCATTGTCGTAACTTCATCAACGACAGAAGCCCCGATTTTCTGCATTTTCAATCGTTGTTGAGGTAGTTTCGGTTTTCAGTCGATCTAGATCCCTTTTTACACCTCTTAAGAAACCCAGAAAAATAAAGAGATGAAGAATGAAGACACAAATAATACCTTTGGGTAACATAGGAATAAAAGAATAATGAAATATTGTTAAAAAGGGCTCTTATAATATGGGCTTTACTGAGAGACATAAAAGAGAAAATATGGGCCTGATCTGTGAGCTTTCTTAACCCCCTTTCAAAAGGATGTGAATGTTGTAACGGACAATAGTTTGGTAAGAACATTAGCAATTTGCTCGGAAGAAAGATGTCGAACAACAATCTTCTCTTTGAAAACAACTTCTCGAGCATAGTATATATCAAGTTCAAATGTTTAGTCTTAGAGTGTAAGATAGGACTCATACTTAAATACACTGCACTAAGATTATCACACCAAATAGTAGGAGGGTAAGATAAACGAATACAAAGTAGTTAAAAGGATGATTCATGAAAAATAACATGACGAGAAATATAAAGGTGACCATCACGAGATAGGCATTTGTATCTTATGAGAATTGTTGTAAGCTAATGAAAGTAGAGGGGAGAGAGAGTTTGTGGTTTTGATAAGGCAAAGAACACAATGAAGGATAGTTAGGCTTAAAAAGACCAAAAAACTTCTCCAGGGAGAACATATGTAGGGAGTCTATTGATCATGGTTGTAAAAAATTCATCCCAAGATTTAAGAGGCTTGAGATATAAGTGAAACACTCCATGATGTGTCTATGTTTACATTCAATAATGTCATTCTATTGGGATGTGTGTGGACAAGTGATTCGGTGTCCAATGTCATGTTGAGTTAGAAAATGAATGAAAATCTCAAATTCACCACCCCATCAGTTTGTAAACATAAAATAGATTGCCCTAGAGATCTTTCAACAAGTGGTTTGAATTTTAAGAAGGCAAAAAAGGCATCAGATTTTGATTGAACAAAGTAAATCCAGGTGTGTCTATTGTAAACATCCATGAAGTTTAATGTAATAATGAAAACCATTACGAGAAATGTTATATGTAGGATCCCCTACATCATATACAAAAAGTTGTAATGATTGAGTATATATAGTAGTAGAAGTAACAAATGGTAGAGCATGATGTTTTCCTGCATCTGATAAACTTATTTTATTTACATTCACATTAGGATCATTTGAATTTTTAAGAATAGTTTGGATAACATAAATTTGGGGTGGCTTAAATACTTATTAGATTTTTAGTAATAGAGGGAACATGAAAGAAGATTATTTAACACAAGTTTGGGGGAATAAGAAGAAGTAAAGGTTGAAGAACCATAATGAAAAATCGGCAAACTTGATACATCGGCTGCATAGATCTGACTTCCTCCTCCATACTCAAATCTAGTAGATAGGTTATTTGTAAAATGGTTAGTTGCGTCGGAGTCAAGATACCAATTACTATCCACATCTAGGTTAGGAGAAGCAACTGTGGCTAACATTGGAGAAAAACCATTGTGATTAGTAGAAATAGGTGAAAAATTATTGTTAGAGAAACCTGATGATGGTGGAGTGGTGCGAGGCATATATCGAAGGAAACATCTATCAGCAGTGTGTCCAAATTTAGTACAAATCTGACATTGGGGCTTGTGTCGCTTGTTCCCGGTTGAACGTACTCCTCTATTTGATCGACCTCCTCCACAGCCTTTTTTATTATTTTGACTCGGTTGGTGGTTGTTCTCCTTCTTCAAGCAAGATTGGCCGAAGGTAAAGAACTTTCGATACTAATCTTACTTTCGTTTTGAGTTTCTTGAGTAAGTAACATAAAGGTAATATCTTGGATAGATGGAGAATCAATTATGGCAGAAAATTACATAAATCATACATTCATATTCAGACCCTAACCCAACCAATATGTATAATATATGATCATCTTTAGACACAGACTTACCAACTGATGCAAGAGCATTAAGGATTTTCATGAAATATTCTTTCAAGGGCATAACACCCTTTTTCATGTTCTGAAGTAACTACATGGCTTTGAGCAAGACACAAAATAAATACCTTGGACTGTTGCCCAAATATCTTTAACTAATTCGCAATTTAGCAATTTAGCATTTGATTTAGGATTCCTCACTCATCGAGCCGAGAAGCCACGAGGAAATAAGACACGTTTCCACTTCTTATATACCAGGTTAGGGATTAAATTTTGAGTCGAGGAGGAAGAAGCAGCTCCAGTATTTTGTCTTATTAACCACGAAAATAAATTTAGATGGAGATGTGGATTCGGATTGAATATATTTATCCAGACCATGCCCTTTAAGAGCAATGATAATCTGAAATTTCAAAAGAAGGAAGTTATCATGACCTAATTTGACAATAGATATTTTGTTACCTGAGCTAAACATTTGAGAAATTGAGGAAGAATCCTCCGATCCTTCTATTGCCATTGTCGACGATTGGGAACTCATTCACGGAAAATGTAGAGAAAAAAAAAACGAACCCTCAATCGTTTGACATTAGCTCTGATACCTAGAAAAATAAAGAGATGAAGAATGTAAGAGAAAACCCTAGCTTTTGTATATATTTCTTGTCACACCCCTCCCAAGTTACCCTTTTAAACTCGATAAGAGATGTGTATATAGCAAACTTTACCCTTTTTGTAACATCTACTATCCTTCTTTGACTATTAATATACTCGACATGCAAAATTTTCAGTGAATTTTTTTATTAATACTTCAAATCAACGACTTACGGTTTAAACAATACAAAATGTATCATAATTTTACAATCCAACTCTAAGCACAATAAACTATACTATGGCAGATCTCGACTTCGCACACCAACGAGAAAACGTAAAAGAAATGATAAGCTTACAAAGGCCGGTAGTGGTTAAAAAAACAACTAAGGTACACACGACTCATTCACAACATCATAATATAGATAAAATCCATAATGATAACAACAATCATAATTGAGGTTATCTACTCAAATCTCAAACACGAAGCTTATCATAGTACTGTATTCACAGTACTGTATTTACTTTGCTAGCTCCCCCTGACTCAGCAACTGAATCTGTTTTCTACATGCAGTCTTATCTATAAGGGATCAGAAGCTAGACCTATTGGTCCTCTGACCATCCCACAAGAGATACAGATCAGAAACTAGGTTTCTAGCGACCCCTAACCATCCCATGAGGTTTCAACCTGTCACATGATCAGAAACTAGATCTTTAGATCCTCTGACTATCCCGTGTGGTCTCAGCTTCCTTATCAAACCTTCACATACACGTATGCATAGCATATATATATATATATATATATCAAGCATTCACAAATGCATATGCATAGCATATATACCTTAACTTATAATGAAATCACAATATTACTTAAGGAAACAAACTAGTAACCACTCATAGTTGACGGAGTCCTAGCTTTTTAAAGTCTGGCTCTGGATTCGCTCGTTCCCAAAGCCCAACTTGGTTTGAACTTCCCGACTTCCTACTAGGCGTCTGGAACTAAGAAAACAACATTACTTTAAAGCCTTAGAAAACCTTTTGGAACGCCTAGAACACCACCTTGGACGTCGAGAACCTTATTTGGACACAGGGCAACTCTTCTAGATGCATGACTACTTTATGTTGGACGCATAACAACTTCTTGGACGCCTAGTTCTTCCTAGAAGCGCTCTCAAACTTTCAAACAAAGTCTAACATATCACTTTGGACGCCCAGTTCTTCCCAGAAGCATGCTCAAACTTTCAAACAAAGTATAGAAGATGATTTTTGAACGAGTGAAAAAGTGAATTTGATGCGTATTTATAAATGTCCCTTAGAAGCGTAGTCATCACCTCTTTAATTCTTGGCTTTAATACATAACCCTATTACTTGTCTTCCAACATGTGTCCATAGCCATGCAAGATGACACCTCCTACTTGTGAGGTGTTCAACTCATAACATGCCACTTAGCACTTTTTAGAATCCCTTTTGGACGTCTAGACTAGTTTAACCATGCATTCAACCTTGGCTAAGAAAGTGTTCTATGCTTCCAATTCAAGCCTAGATATGCGTCCAATCTTTAATTTCCGAGCTATGCTTCCATCTTGCCTATTAGGTTAATCATGCTTCCAAGATCCTTTCAACCATGCGTTCAACTTTTCGTTTAAGGTGTCCAATACTTCATTCTTTGAGTTAAGCTTCTAGCATTCTTGAACACTTTATCTAAGGTGGTATGCATCCAAACCTCCCTTTATCTAAGGTGGTATGCGTTTAACATCTTTTTCCAAACTTAGTTGTCTCTTTTGAATCGACATAAGTAATCCCACACTTTTATTTCCCTCCGAGCTTCAACTATGCGCGCATAATACCTCATCAATAAGTCCAACATGCTTCTCCCCTTTATACTTAGCCAAATTTCCCAAATTTTCAACTCTTTAAGTTCCTTCATGCGTTTCATGCATTTTCCAATGGCTTAGCTCAACTTATTCTTTATTTCTCCTAGATAAAACTTCCTACACTGCCAAATTTCCAAAATTTCCTTCTTCTATGTGTTGAACCTAAATACTTGCCTTAAGTGTTGTTTTTCAACTCCTAAACTTCTTTGCCCTAAGTGTTGCTTTTCAACTCCTAAACTTCTCCAACACTTGCAAAATTATATGTTGTGGTTTTTCCCAAACTTTTTTAGGAATTTGACTAACTCCACAAGCCCATAAATTCCTCAAATTTTTTCTAACTCTACAAGCTTAGGTTACATTTTTATCTTTAAAGTCTACTATAATCTACCATTCTTCTTCTTTTCCTTAGCATACATGTTCTAGGTAAAAATTCCGAGTTTCACATTTGTCCACCCACAATATCTAAGAAAACTTGGAAGTACAAACTCTTGCCTTGGACACACCTGCACCAAATAATACCTCGGGTAGGGCCCTTGTAATATGGGGTTTACAAGAGACATAAAAGAGAAAATATGGGCTTGATCAGGCCTGCTCAGTGGGCTTCCTTAACATTCTGTACTTGTCCTTGGAATCAAATCCTAGATTCCTACTTTTTTTTCTACTTATATTCCATTGGAGTTTTGAAGCATACGTTATATTGTTGTCTATATATGCAACAAATCATATTTTAAAATAAACATTCTTACTCTATTTTTAAATGATTGAAGGTCTTTTTATACTGCTTTTGCACTTATACCTTTTTTTGCTATAGAGTGTAGGCACCTTTAAAACATAATATTCTTGCTCTATTTCTACACTTCTTATATTGTTTTCGTTTGTTCTAAAGCCTAGCTACTTTTGCACTTTCTATATATATATTTTTTGTTATATATTGTTATTGTTGGTCATAACTTGTTCAGATTTTGTCGTACGAATGATCCATTTTTGTGGTTAGCTTCCAACGAATTGTTTGAATAATGCTCTTAAAATCCATTTTTAGTATTACTAACGGTGGAGTGAGTGGATTGCAATGTTTGCTTCTTTTTTTTTTTTTCTTTTTCTTTTCAATGTAAACTATATAATTAATTTATATATTATATATTACTCAATATATCCTATCTATTAAAAGTTTGAATATATTAATTAGAATATATTAATAGTTTGAGGTTATGATCATTATGTAAATCAATTTGAGATTACCGTAACTGCTATATACTATTATGTGTATATATAGTATAGTAATATGTGTTGGGTTGGGTTTTATGCCCTAAAACTAGTAGATAAATGTTTTTCGTTGCATTCCGATAAGGATACAATAGTGTTATGAGGTGTGGAGAGGAGTCTAGCGAGGTTTGGTCTCTAGTAAGATTTCATGATTCTCCGGGCTTTGGTTTTGAAGGCTTTTTGTAATTATGCTTTAGTCAATCTCTTATTTAGTTGGAAATCCTTTCTTAGTGAAATTTTTGTCGACTTGTTTTTTTTTATACCGTGTGTTGGTTCATTTTTTATCGTGGAAATTTAAAAAAATAAAAATCAGATGGGCCTTGGGCTCCATCTTTCCTTAACAAGACTTATGCATTTGACACTTTTAACTGATCATTATTTTTTCTTTTCAGATTTGGACGAAGGCTTGACGATTACTAGCAATGGAGCGAGATACCCCCAAAACCAAGACAGCTCCTCCGAGGAAGGTTTGTTTCGGCTTTCTCACCCATCTATTTTGAATACCTTTCTCAGCCTTTTGGCTAATATCAAGCGTGGATCTGTTCTCATCATCTATCTAATTATTTCAAGATTTTTAATTTTTTATTTTCATCTGATGGAATGGACTGCTGCAGATGAAATTTGCTCCAAAAGCACCTACTCGTCGTCTACCAAAACCTGAAGTCAAAGCGTAAGGACATCGCCTTCAAATATAGTAGCACCTTCAATTGTTAACTTTCTGCTGTAGTGAAAATTTATGTTTTGTTTTATGTAGAGAAATATCCGAGGATGCTGATGCTGCTCAAGCCAGGGATTTACTAAAACGCTTCAATGTATGTCTGCTTTCTTTCATTTATTTTCTGTTTCCTTCATTATTGAGCATATAGAATATCCAGTTGTTATACACTCTCGGTCTATATTCGTCACTTTAATTTCTTGATGTATTATCGTAGGAAAGCACCCTGAGGGCAAAGCAAAAAGTTGGGAGAAAGGGTGGGTTCCAAATTTCCATAAACTAGTCACTGTTCGTAATTACTTTTTGTTCTGGCTTTGAGCTTCATGATTTTATTTATTTATAGATAATTTTAAAATTTAATTGATTAATCTTTTGATGGTTTTAGATTAGATGCGAAAGGTTTCACGTAGTGCTAGTTCTTGATCATGCTTCTTTTCATCATTTGATGATGATAGTAGTTGGCTATCATTTTTTTCAATTTTTTTTAAATTTTTTTTTTTAAAAAAATATTTGAATATTTTAGGTTATTTTACTTGGTATCCTTATTCAGAACACAAAGATCTATAAGATTCCAGGAACGTCTTTAGAAGACTTTGAGGGCAATTTTCAAATCGTGAAAAATTGAGGGAGCAGAAAATTGTAATATGCTTTAATTTTCTTGACATTAGAACCATCTGCACGGAGCAAAGCAGTTTTGTATTAGGAATTTCTACAATTTGTGTAGCCAAAAGAGACTGCATGTTATGTGTACTAGACATATCATGAGTGTAATAATTAATTTATAGAATGATCCGTGGAGTTCTGATGATATGATTCAACATATTAATTATGCATAATGTGGTGTTGCGCTTGCCCCAACTGTGCTACTTAGAATATCAGGGAAATGCGGTGAACTTCTGTCTGTTAATGAACCCTATATCTAATTTGAAATTTACTAGCACAACGTCTGAAGATTTTTTGTGTTTTTTAACACGTCTCTGCTTCGTTTGCATGCCTGTTGTATTAATATTCAGCGGCACCTACACAAGTTGCATTTGGTTCTGGAGGTACATCAAGCACCATAAGATCATATGGTATTTCAAAAGCTGGCAACAGACCAAGAAATGAAGGTTGGCTACTGAACTACTAAAATCTAGTTGATTGATCGAGAGGCTTTCAATGCTCTAAACTGAAATGATTTTGCAGATGGAACTGTTCCGTCCAGTACAAGCAAGGAGTATGTAGAACCATGGGTTAGTAAAATGTACAAGTCATCAAGTATCCTTCAATTCCTATTTGCATCTGCCTCCTCCATTAGTATGTCAATTTAGTAATTCAGTTTTATTTACTCCAGGATTATTACAGTTATTATCCTGTAACTCTTCCTTTGCGGAGACCATATTCAGGAAATCCAGGTATCTTTGTAAGTTCATCTTATTTACAAAAACTAAAAGGAAAATATTGCAGTGGATTAGGAGACTGTTCTGAAATGCACTTCATCTTCTACATGTGTGGTGTGCATACTTCATATTGCTTCTGGAGTACAGTTTTCATGGTGAAAACTATACCTGTTTCCATGAAACTGTACCCGCATCTTCTGCATTCTTCATCAATTATTTGCTCTAAGTTTTATGCATTCCTTCATAGATTCTCTAAACGAGGAAGAATTTGGAGAGGCTTCAGAAACCTTCACCTATGATGAAAATACAACAACTCCAGCAATGGATCTTGGTCTACTGGTTAGTCATTTGATCCTGTTGATGGCATATCCTGGGCCTCTTGTTTCCAATTTTACGTTTAATGGTTGATTGGCAGGAAGAGAATCCAGAGACAGACATCTTTTTTCTACAATTACCACCTATGGTGCCTGTGACAAAGCAATCTTCTACAGTAGAAGGCATGGGGGCAGCCAACAGCTCGGAACAAAGTAAAGGCTCAGAACCTCGACAGAAAACCTGCTCTATGAATGAGTTACCTTCTGGCTTCATGGGTAAATTGCTCGTGTATAGGAGTGGTGCTGTCAAGTTAAAGCTTGGTGATATTATATATGATGTGAGTTTTATTTGTTTTTTTTGTTTCCTCCCATAAACATGTGCATGCTAAGTTCTTCGCGATCTACTTTTTTATCAACTTGAATGATCTCTTGAGATGAAATATTTTATATTAGAAGCATGGACCCTCTGCCTCAGATTTTTAAATTCTGCACTTGATGAAAATGCTTAACTACTTATGTCACAGGAAGTTCTTATCTATTTTAGGGCTATTCTTAGATGAAATCTTTTGGGATTTTGCGTTCCTTCTGACGCCAGTTTTAAAATACGGGCAGGTTTCTTCTGGAATGGATTGTGGCTTTGCACAAGATGTTGCAGCTATCAATGTGGAAGGGAAGCGTTGTTGCATCATTGGGGAGCTTAGCAAGCGTGCCATTTTAACACCAGACGTGGACTCAATGTTAAAGAATATTGAGGATTTATAATTAGTTTCTCTGAAGGGGGGATTTTTCCATAGACATGCATAGAGAAATTGATGAGAGTGATATTCTTCATCAAAAATTTTTGAGAGGATAGAACAACAGAAGACAGCAGCAGAAAAAGATGCACTGGTTCAGGAAAAACAGAAGAGTGACTATTTTCTCACTTGTTTAGTCCTGAGTGGATAGGTTTTTTATTATGAACAATTGTCATGCAATCAAGTAGATCGATTATATTAGTTACAATTTTGACAAGAACAATAAATCTCATTCTACTGAAATATTTTGTGGCTTCCCCTTTTTCATCGTATCTTAGTATTATCACTTCAACGTGATCCATCATTATTACCTTAGTAAGCATTCATTGTCAGTATATTTCATATTTCAACTGAGGTGAGTGAGATCTACAGAATGGTTACATTCTTATCTTTCGAGGTTGACAGTCACAAAGGTGAGATGCTTTCAAACATTAGATGATTGACTGTGGACACTAAAAATTGTCTCACTTTGCACGATTCTTTATTAAAAAAAAAAAGGCATATTTACAAAGAAATCATTTGACTTGTAGATTCTTATCAGTTCTTTCTACAGGGAAACATAGTGCAGTACAAGGCTAGATAATTTGCAGAAGTACTTCTCCTGGTGAAATGCGAAACATTTTTTTTCATCCCTCAAAGGTGGTACTTCATTTGCATGCAACCTATAATTGTTGAAGTTTCAGCTGGGCTCCATGTTGTGGTTGAAGAGTCATGACAGTATGGGGAGCATGTGCATAAGAAGGAGAAAGCTCAAAAGAGAAATTCTGTAGAATCATAGCCAATGCGACCTTAGCTTCTAACATAGCAAAGTTTTGTCCAATGCAGGTCTTAGGTCCCCAGCCAAAGGGAAAGAAAGCCAACTGATCTTTGCTTGCCTTTGAAACTCCTGCAGAGAATCTCTCTGGTTTGAACTGTTCTGCATCTTCTCCCCAGTACTCGGGATCATGGTGAATAAGCAGCGTAGGTAATGTAACATCAACCCCAGCTGGTATTAAAACTTCGCCCATCTTTGTTTCTGCATAAGTATGTTGATATTGACCAATAACTGGGGGGTACAACCTCAGGACTTCATAAAGTATCATGGTAACCTGCAGAGTATTGTTTAGTGAATACCTTTTTTCTTTAGATATTTGAAAAAATATAGAAAACTTGTACCAATAGGTAGATGAAGATTGCCAAGTTTGGAATGAAAACTCACAATCTTGAAGTGGTTTAAAGATTCAAAACTTGGTTCATTCTTCCCACAAATTTGCAAGACTTCCTGCCTAGCCTTTTCTTGCCATTCTGAGTGCATGGCCAACACGATGACTGTCCATGTAAGCATGCTTGCTGTTGTTTCCTGCCCTGCAAGATAGAACTGCTTGCACTCCTCCATCACTTCATCAATTGTCAGTCCATCACCTTCTTGTTGATTTTCTTTATTCTTTGACTGCAAGAGCAGGCTTAACAAGTCATCCACATTGTCTTCTTGGTTGCTCATGGAATTTTCTTTTCTTTGAATTAAACTCCCTATCATGGTTTTGATTTCCTTGTTCAGCTTCTCTCTCCTCCTGTTCTTAGCTGTTGGAATAAATCTGCATGTACACAAACCCACAATTCAATCTTGAAGGTCGTGTTCTTCAGATTTTTTGTTGTTATAGAACTTGGCTTCCATACTAATCAAGTCCAGTTATCTTAAATTTGAAATCCACGCACACACACATATCATCTTCTGCTTATATTGGGTGGGAGAACTTCTATTCTATTTTGGTTTATGGTTTCTCTTAGCAAAATGGTAAATAATCTCAATACACAATGTATGACTTCTCAAGAATTTCAATTGGGTCATGGAAGGAATTGAGTTCAAGATTTTTCTAGCCCTTATCATCCATGCACTCTTGACATTTATATGTCTAAGAGTCAAGGTTGTTCAATAAATTCCTACCTCTCCATCTATCTCTAACATGTTTGGATGCATGCATAAGAGACGCTACCCCATGGATTACAAAACAAACTTGTAAGCACACAAGTTTAATGTAAAAAGAAATCTAAAAAACAAATCATTATCATACGAGTCTATGTAATGAATTCTTAATCATGTACATTTACAGTTCTACTTCTACTCAAGTGGAATCACTGATCATTCTCACCCCAGCCAAAGAAAAGAATAGATGGTTAGGGAAGCAAAATATATGAAACAGAAATTGGACCTGAAACCAGGAAGATACAAGGTCTGCATTGCTTCAAGAGTAAGAAGAGTGAGTTGTTTGAGAAGTTCAAAAATCTTCTTCCCTTCTTCATAGTTGGAGCCAAAGGCAGCCCTGGATATAATATCTGCACTTAGTCTCTGAAGTTCAGGCCACACATCCACTTCAACACTGTCTTGATTTGCAGCCATTTTCTTCCACTCCTCTATCATGTTGCTACAGCTTATACTAAAGGCTGGCATCATTTCCTTCATCAACCAAACATTTATTAGAATGTTTTGAACTTCCTTCACTTTAGTTTAGGCTCCCTTTAAAACAAAAAATTTGATTAATGAAATTATTTGTGAGAAAACGAATTCTTTCGTACAACAACATTTGCTTTGTTAAGTTACAAGTTTGAGTCTTGAAGTTAAGATAAAAATGTCTAGAGAAGTGTTTATGCTTTCAACTTCGTGTCTAATGACTCGATAAACTTTCAATTTTGTATCGACTTGGAAGTTCAAAGATCTCCACGACTTTTATAAAACTTTTATAAGAGTTTAGGAACCAAACGTATAAGTGATAACTATTGATTTTTCGTAGTTTAGAACATAAGTATATATTTTCAGACTATACCTTGAGCTTTTCAAGATGAAAAGCAGGATTGATGATCCTCCTATGTTTAGTCCATTCCTTCCCTTTAAGAGTAGTTAATCCCCTTGTTAACTTCAGAATATTTGGGTTCAATGGTGGCTTCTCAAAGCTACCCACCTTGTACGATAGTACTTCTTTCATCATCTGGGGGTTCTTCACTATCAATCTCGGACTTGTCCCAAACCAACACATTGATATTTTTCCTACACATAAATGACGAAAAATCGAGATTTATCCTAATACGAGATACGATATGACACAACACAACATACCATATTTTTGAGCATTCATTGCCGTGAATGGATCGACACGTTGAACAATTTGATGATCTAGATTCATAGGGTGGGACCATGCTTCAGTGATCATGTTCACATACTCTTTGACATCACCAACCAAAGGCTTGTAAGCACTGCCCCTAATTCCTTGTCTTTTCAACCGTCTTTCCACCAATTTGGGTCTCCACCAAATGGAGTGAAGAGCTTTTGCCACTCCAAAAACAACCAAGCAAAGTGGCAATGAATAGAACACAGAGTATTCCATTTTTGTTTTAAACAAACAAAAGACTTTGATCTCAGACAGGACTTTGTTATTGTTTTCATTATTTCATTTGTATTTTATACTCCCAGCTGGTCAAACTTGTTATCTTAAGAGCTGAAGTTTGTCATAAAAAAGATTATTAAATTATTAGAATTGTTGAAAATTTGATTTTGCTTGAGGAACAAGGTGTTAAAAGCCCACTTTTTTGGTTCAAATATTGGGCCATCAATGAACAGTGAACTATTTCTGCTGGGCTGGGCCCGCTGTTGGCTCGATCATGCGTGCGGGGCAAGATATTGACATTTGTACACTTGTCGAAATTAAAAATTAGAAATATTAAAATAATTAGAATAGTAATAAATTTTTTACCATGAACAGTCAGTTAAATCAATTTTGACCTTATAGAAGTGTCGTAATTTTAATTCACTAAAAAGTTTTCAGTCAAAATGCATTTAATAAATTATAATACATGTGAAACCACATTGGATTTTTGAAATGTTGTTCCATGGTTAAGTTATGTATTGGTCAAAATTATTTTTGTGCAAAATTTTATTTGCTAAAACTAGTAAAATGGGGTGTTGAAATATATTTTCAAGTGTTTAATTTAAAAAATAAGTCATTTTAGAAAAAAAAATTGGAGTGTTTGACAACCACTCAAAATAGATTTTGACGTATACTTTAAATAATTTTTATCAAAAGAGTTTATTAAATAAAAATGAGTTTCCAAACGGGCCTAAGTTTATGGAGATTTTTACATTTTCTTTTTGTTATTAAAATTAGTAGGAGGATTAGCAAAAATGAATATGAAGGTTAAAACTGTAATATTAATGTAAGTTTAGGGTTGATAAAAGTAAAAGTTTATGGTCCAAGTTGTTATGACTGAGCAAGTTCAGGATTAGAATTCATTTGTTCCTTTATAAAATTTGTCAGAATTTACCATTCATATATGGTCTAATTTTTTTTTCTTTTTTTTTTTATAGTACAAATGAGAGGGAATAGATTAACTTCTAATCTCATGGTCGAAGATATAGTTAGACTTGTAACATAGGAATTCAAATGTGTTGTTATTACCTTCATCAATAGAATTGTGTTTAATTATCTTTTTTTAGAAGAAATTTATATCGACATTAGAGGTTCAATTTTCCATCTTATATATTGAAATATATTGAAAAAAACTAAAATAAAATAAAAAATGAAGTGCTTATACTAGCTATTCTTGCCCATTTAAAAAAATAAAAAAAAGATAATTATGTGGGTATATATATGTTATTTGAAAACTTTTCATCTGTGCCTCTTTAGAAAACCAAAGGTCAATGACATTTCTTTCTCCAATTATCTACTCATCAATTTTCCTTGGCATTGTTCTTTTAAAAAATAATAATATTTAAAGTAACCATATTGTTAAAAATGAGTAGGTTTGCATATGATATACACTTTAGTAATTAGTATCTGGCCTTTACAGGGAACTGGAAAATGTTAAAATTTAGGATTAAGTATCTTTTTGTTTCTTAAGTTTTTTATTTTTGAACTTCAAAATGTTATAGTTTTAGTCTATTCAATTTTTTTTAGCTTGATTTCAATTTAGTCTAAGTATTTCAATATGCTACAATCTCGTCTTTGATATTTGAGTTTTATTTTAATTTCATCCCTATATGTTTCAAGATTTACATTTTTAACGTCACTTTTTCACTAAATACTCGCTTTAATTTTTGATGTTAATGTTTATATTTATAAAGTAAAATTTTAAAGCTAATTTTAATAGTAATGACTAAAATAATGAAATTTGATTAATTATAATTCTCTTAGTTTTATTAAATTAATTAATAACAATAACATAAAGACTATAAGTTAATATTTAGTGATAAATCTAGATTAAGATTGTAAATCTTGAAATCTAATGACTAAATTAAACAAAACCCAAATTTCAAAGTAAATTTATAATATTTTAAAATCTAGAAATTAATTGAAATTGAACTCAAAACTCAAGAATTAAAAAGGTAATATTTCAAAATTTAGAGATTAAAAAGAAACTAAATAAAAAATATAGAGGTTAAAAATGTATTTTACTATTTTTTTTTCCTGAAAATTAAAAGGAAAAGAAAAGTGCACAGTATTGAAACACTACGTAAAGATGGGATAATATTGGAAATGTATGAGATTTGAATGCTAGTATAATTGTCTTCAACGAAGACTTTGTTGCAATAATGAAATTTGAGATCTAGACAAATTTGTACGGATGATCTAAAGTTTGGATCTAAAATGGCAAATAACTTTTTTTAAAAAAAATATATATGTCAAATGACATTCTTCTAACTCGTCATGTTCAAGTGAAATTACTAAAATCAACTTGTACCAGCAGAAAAGTCATCTCGCTCTTTTTTTCTTTCCTTATTCACAAATCACTCTTCTCTCGCTCTCGCGCTCTTCTTTTCCTCACTCACAGATCATTTTGAGAGTTTGTGCGTGGTTTTGCGCCGTAGTTGGTTGTGCCGATGAAGGAGGAAAGAGAGAGAAATAAATGTTCCATCAAAGTTGGTCGTGACAGTGAAGGAGAAGAAGAAGGAAAGAGTGAAAAGAAAGAAAGAAAAAAAACGAGTTTCATTGGAGAAGTTGTAATTGCAACTAGAGAAGAAGAAAAAAGTGGAAAAAAGAAATCAAGGGCAAATTTGTAACTTTACTCGTCCATGACATCAACAGAAAGTCATTTTGACTTTTTTTTCTTTTTTTTTTTTTTAAAAAAAAAGCCCTCTTACATTTTGAATCTCTAGAATAGTTATAAGTATAGATAGATGGGTTGATTGAATGTCAAAATTTTTAACTTCAAAAATTACACCATCCATTCCATAATTATTTGATTTAAAAATTATTCTTATAAATATCCTTTAACCAAATCATAAAAATGTTCGTACCGAACATCAAAATTATTAGATAAAAATGCACTCTAGTTTAACAAAAAAAAAAAAAAAAATCAAATCAACTAATTAAAAATATCCTACATGTTACAGTTGCTCAAGGCAAGACCCAAGTCCTCGACGCCCTGTAGCCTGTATGGGATTTACGCTTCTCAAAAGAAAAAGTCAAAATCTCAAGCCTTGGTCAACCAATTAAGCTTGCCTCGTTTTACCAAAAGGAAAATAATCAAGCCAAGTTTGATCGCCACTGCCTCTCTGCAACTTTGAGGAACACACCCGTTTTGCACCGCTAATATTGCATAAATCACAAGTGATAGTCAAAGGATGAGTTGCTTGGCCGTATAAATAACCATGCATTATCAACCTCGAGGTATAAGCAATTCTTTTTGTGCTTCATCGAGCTAAATACTTTATGTATTAACTTAGACATCTTAATGTACTCGACTTGAGATCACACTAGTAAGAGTACTCTTATAGGTGAATTCCAAACTCAAGGAGATACCCACACAAACACAATACATGTTAAAAAGTAAGACAATCAATACTTATAAAAATAGTATCGTCCAATTATTAAGACGAGATATATAAAAGAAATCCATAGGTAGCAAGTCAGAGCTCTAAATTAAGAGTTATTAATTATACCAATTAGTTACGAATGACGAATGAATTTAATGAATAAAATTTAAATAATAAAAAAAAAGTTATTTGAAAATTAATCTTAGTAAAATTGAGGGCATTTAGGAAAGGTTATTATGAATGGCTACAAAACTTGAATGGATAGGTCAAAGGACGAATATATAAAAGTACATAATGGGGAAAAAATGGTTGGCGTGATGCAATTAAATTTCTCCTATTTATATTCTGATTCTTCTTCTTTTTGCTGATTTTCTCCGCTTGTCTTTTTTTTTTTTTTTAAATCTTTGCTTTGCATCAAGAAGAATCAAGGATATAGTTCATCTTTCAACCAATATATATAGCTCAATTATGAAAAATATCTCTCACTTTTGTATTTTGTGTCGAGAATATATACAAATCAACTTTTAGATGTTTCAATAATATTCTTAAATTTAAATTAAAAAAAAAGTTTTAAAAAATGTCGTTATTATACAAGTTGCTAAAGGTCCCGTATATCCATAATCCTTACTAGCGATGTCCATGGGAGGGACAAGGCTGAAGATGACTTTCCCGTTTCCCATTTTATTCCTCGTAGGAATTTCACACGGGGAATTCGCGGGATCAAGTTCCTTGTGGAGAATTTTTTTTCGTTTGATTTTTTTTTGCTAAAAGAATTAATTAACTTAAAATCAATACTATTGACAAATTTTTAATTGAATATTTAAGTTTCTTACTGAATTTTTAAATATGATTAGTTCTACCTAGACAATTTGAATTTTAACTAAATAAAAGAGGCTAACGGGATGGGGAATGAAGCGGTGGTAGGGATGGGGAGTGCATTCTTTGTTCCTATTCCATTTATCTCACGAAAAATTTTTCCTCCCTACTCCCTCCTTCATTCTCGGCCCAAATAGAGAATCTCTGTCCCCGTGAGAAAAATCAACATTTCTAGTCCTTGCCCTTCTATATAGCATTCAAGGGTTCAACATCTATAGGGTTCCTTCATTTATAAGCTTTTTGATTTTATGTATATACACTTTATTCTCAATTTTATTATGTATATGTGCTCCTTTTCAACTATAGCCCATAATACGTGGAATGGTTGATAATTCTATTTTAGTATATAGAAAGAAAAAAAAATACAATTAATGTAATAATCTATTACATAAAACAAAATAGAAAATTTATGAAATTTTAAGGTCTCGTTTGGTAATCATTTTGCCTTTTATTTTTGTTTTTTAAAATTAAATCTATTTTCTTCCAATTTCTTAGCATTTCTTAAGTACAATAGTTAAATTCTTCGTCAAATTCTAAAAAACAAAAGTAAGTTTTTAAAAGCTATTTTTTTTTTAGTTTTCAAATTTTGGTTTGGTTTTCTAAACCATTGATATTAGTAGGGTGAATTTTTTTCAATTCTTTTAAACATTATTATTATATTTTAAGAAATACATATTTAAATTTTATTTTGTTTCTTACTTTCAACTTCTATCTACTTTGTTTTCATAATTGTAAAAGAGTTGATTTTGGTGTATGTTTTAAGCTCTTGTCCATATGTAAATCTGCACAATAATTAGGAATTAATTTACACCATAATTGTAAGCTACATTTTTCTATTTGTTTTTAAATTTAAGTAATAATATTTTAAAAAGACTTGCAAGTAAGTCAAAAAATAAAGAAAATTACTAGCAAACAAACATTGTTTTAAAAAATCTAAAAGAATAAAACAAGAATAAAATTTGTGGCATAAACTGTAGCTTTATCAACTTGTATAATAAGATATTGTATTTTAATTATGAATAATACCAATATTTATATTTTGCACAAACAGCATTGCATGTGTGTAATTTTAAATTTGGCACATGGTGCCCTTGTAAATAGGGACTTTATAATATAATTTCTTTCTTCTTGTTCAAAAAGTTGAATTATCAAAAATGCTTGAAATGATAATTGGTACACATTAAATGTCCTAAACTTATAATCGAGTTATTTTTTTTATGCATTAGGTAATAAATAAATTGGTAAAAGAGAGAGGGACCTCACGGCCCAAGATCAAGGCAAAATACAAAACATAACAAAAATGACAAAACCAACCAAACAGAAGAAAAACAAACACACACAACTTAAGCAAAAAGACCTCGAGTGGAAGAGACCGTTGGGGCCCCATAAGAGAAACCCCAATCCATTGAGAGTAACAAACAAGAACCTCAGATCCAACAGCTAAATTAATCATTTAAGGAGGGCTCAAAGTAGCACCATGGATGTACCTACTATGCTCATGCCAAACATGGCAAATAACAGCACACCAAACAACTCTTTAGACCTTACGCCTTAAACGATTATCAGCGCTGACAAATCTAATTGAGCTTCGTATCCCAGTAACAAATTTTATGAGAACATCTACCCCACAAAAGCATGACCCCCCAAACAACCTTACTAAAAGGACATTCAAAGAATAGGTGATTTCTAGACTCAACTCTACTTGTACACATAACACAATCACTCGTAACAACATAACACTATCTATGAATACGATCTTGTGCCCCTACTCGATTTCGAACAACAAGCGAGGAAATAAGAGAATGTCTGGGAATATTACCTCCAAACCAAAAGAGGCTAGCCTAAGGCACCACAAGATGCCTAGGCCATAAGGATTTCTAAGCACTACCAACTAGAAACACACACACCAAAACGAAATGGAAGCTAGCTTATGCTATCCTCTCGACTAACATGAACTACTATCAAACGAACTTATGAAGAAAGATCAACTAGATCTCTAGAGTTAGAAGACTATTATTTAAAACCTTTAGGATTAACTCTCGAGTAATAGCAAAATTAAGAACTAAAAGATCCTCATAAAACAAACAACCAAAAATAAAATAAGAACTATACTCAATTATAGGCGAGTCGTCTGAGAATAGGATAAAGACTATCCTCAACTATAGTCAATAATAGAATAATAACAGTAGTTAAAGTTCAATTTGATGAAATCGATTGTTTATGGTCGAAATTAATACAATGACAAATGAATTTAGGTTTAAAATAAATATTTTTTTCGTATTTAATAAATAAAAATGGCGTTTTGTCGTTGACTATAAATCTATTATTGAATCATCAATACCCAATAAATTATATATATACTTAATTAAAAGTAAGCCAATTTCCAGGAAATTCCTGATAGGTTGATGATAAGCATGATTAGCATCGTTACAATCTAAGTCTAATCCACTTGATTATTAATAATAACATTAGTTTATTTTTTCTAATGGATTTAAACCCGTACTTGATTAATTGGTCAAACATATGCAATAATTATTTTTAAATAAAATATTGTCCTCCAAATTTATATATATTTTTTTCTATTTTAGAGGTTATTTGATTTGATATTTGGCAAGTTAAAAATTAGATTCTATATTATATGTGATGTGTGTCTATTTGACCTTTAAATTTTATCATTAATTATGTCTTTAAATGTTAAATTATTTTAATGAAATTTAATTTTATTTTCATAATAGGGACATAATTCAATTAATGTAAACTTGTTTTATTAACATTGAATTCATAGGTTCGATTTTCTTACTCCGCGTGTTGTAAAGAAATGACATTTCCTTGTTAATGAAATATATATTTGGTAGCTTAAATAAATTAAATCGAATATAAAATATAGATTAAAATTAGTTTTTGATTTGAGCATAATTGCCAAAAAAAAATTATAAATTTGTTATAAATGTTGGATATTCAAATTGTCATCTTCACATAGTTGAAGTAGAAACATAAATGATAGCAACCAAATTTAACCACGCAATAAAAAAGGAGTTACAAAATAATATTTTACTCTCATAATTTAACATGTGACAATTTTGTCATTAGATTTTAGTATATAACGATGTATTCTTTGTAATTTAGATTTTTTTTAATAAAAAAAATATCTAACGAAATGTATATTTTAAATATAAATAAAGGTGTCTTATAGATATAGATTTCAAAGTCAAAATGTATTTTTAAAGCATACTATTCAATCTATACATACTAGAACAATACTTTCATGTTTCATCTTAACAAAATTTTAATAATTTTTAAATCATATGAATTAAATCAAAAAATATATATATACATTCCAACTTCTAAGTTACAATTAAGGCTTCCTTAAAATTTGAGTGGTCGTAATAAGTTACAATTAAGGCTTCCTTAAAATTTGAGTGGTCGTAAAAAGTAGATAATAAATAAATGAATAAAAAGGTAAATTAGGAATTTAACAAAAAAAATCTTGAAATTTTAGTTTTTTGTTTTTCTAACTTTCAAAAGTGTCTACTAAATTTCTAAATTATACAAGAAAAAAAAATGTCTAAAAGATTATAGAAGTTTTCAAATTATGTTGAACATAACCTAAGTTATTTTATTTTGGAATTGTAAAATAATAATTGTAGAAAGGAAAGAAGAAATAGCTCCAACTAAATATTGTACGAAATTTATAATTTATATCAATTAAATCTATAATTTTTCATAGGTGAATCAATTTCGATTATCAATTATAATTTTTTTTAGATTTTTTCATGCATGTTGTCTAATCATATATTTTGTAAATTTGACACTCGACAAGTGTGAATTGATACATTAATAATTTTGAGAAAAGGACCTTCTTTGTCTCAGGTTGTAGGTTGATTTTTTATTTAGTCTCTAGGTTTCAAAATCTTAACATTTAGTGGATAAGTTGAGTTTGATTTTAATTTAATCTCTAAATTTCAAAATGTTACCATAATTAATTAATATACATTAACACTAAAGACGAAAGATGAGTATTTAGTGAAAAAAATCAAAGTTAAAAGTGTAAATTTTGAAATATAGAGAAACATTAAAACAAAACTTAAATTTCAAACTTAAAATTGTAACATTTTGAAATCTATGGACTACATTGAAATCTAGAAATAAAAAAAAAAGTAAAAAAAAAAAATACCAATAATTTTTTAAGATAATCATAATAAAATATTTAAATTGATTTGTTTATTAAAATTTAAAATGATATTTAAGAATATAAAATGATATTGAAAAAAAAAATAAAGAAATAAAGGAAACAATAATTCGACACGTCCCATCGAATAATTAATTGGAGATATACTTCTTCTCCCATCCAATTAAATTATTTAAAATCAATACACGAATATATAGAGAGAAAATCAAAATACAAATTCCAAGAAAATTACATGGGAGCATTTTTAAAGTTCTTTCCAAACTCTTTTTACGGTGGACCCCACGCTCTGCTTTGTCAGACTCTCTTATTTTAATTTTATACCATTTTCCGCATTAATTTCCACGTGGACACGCCCAGAACAATCCCACATTTGCATCTGAGCGAAATACACCGGATTGCGGCCCTCTCCCCCCCCCCCCCCCCCCCCCCCCCCCCCCCCCCC
>QLSR01000224.1:3194363-3232556 GCA_031780015.1 Citrullus colocynthis
GAGGGGTTGTTTGTTTTGTTTTGGATTTAGATATGGAGGTCTTGCATTCCATTCTATGTGATCAGTTACTGTTTCTTGGTTGGGTTCTGCTTTGCAAATTATAGTATTCTTTGGGGAGTTCAAACAAAACACAAAAGATTTAAAGAGATAGAGAGATGTGAACAGCCATTCTCAACTAGAAGACAAAGTACCAAAACAAGGGTATGTTTTGTGGGTTAGGAATGAACTCAAATTCCCCACTCCTCTTTTTTTTTCTCTCAACTTAGAAAAGGTATATTCTTGAAAAATAATATATAAAAATTCAAGTTATGTCCAATAAGTCTTGTTTGATGATGATTTGATTCCTCAACCTTCTCTTTTCCTTCTTATCTTTTTCATTGAACTTTTCCTTTCTTTTCTAGTGGACCCATTTCCATACAAACTTGTTTTTTTTATTATTTCAAAGGAATTATTGAGTGTATATGTTACTCTCATCATCCTTATTAGTTGTATAGTTGGGAGATCTAACTATACTTTTTGACTATGATATTAGATGTACTTTAGTTTATGCCAAAAAAATACCCAAGAATTTTAAACATCAATAAGCTTCTTTTATGATGCGGAAGTGGGGATCGACCATTGACTTTTGGATGTATAATTGATGTCCTATCTATTGAGCTCAAGTCGGGTGGGTAAACATTATAAAATTTGTGCAACTCTATTTATTTCACTGCGGAATTAGGATTGTAATCACTTTGATTTTTTTTGGTTACAAGTAATGAGCATTGATTAGGCTCCACCAAGCACCATGCTACTCCTTTTTTACCTAGAAAAAAAAACAATTCAACTAATTTATTTTCCGTCACATGGCAAATTGTTTCGATGGATCGTAAGGTTAGGGATGCAACACCTAAGTTTTGTTCAACCAATGCTTAAGGATCGTATTAATTTAAGGGCAATTGTGAATTTAGCTTCTCATAAACTCGCCTCTTGAAGTTTGACAAAACCAAACATCTACTCGCCGAAAAATCAAGCTAAATTGAAGAAGTCATGATCCATAACATTTATGGCCTCTTCTTTATGCATCCCACTCTTATCATACATATACAATAATATTAATAAAAAAAATGACAATTTGATTGGTACATTTTCGGATGCAACTAAATAAACTAAATAAAATATTTTTCTTCTGTTTTATACTTTAAACTCGTAGACGGATGAAATTAGCTCAATTCAATCAATTTTTATTGACATTTCTACTTGTACTCTTAATGGAAACTATTTCAAATAGATTCCATTATTATTGAAGTTTCCTTTTAAGAGAGAATGGTAAGAAAAAGAATTACAAAAATATTCCATGAAAGTGGTTGGGAAAGAGATTGAAAATTTGTTGGGTTTTGAAAAGGGGTATATGAAATTATGAAGTGTTAGAAGCATAATTATTTGAGTTCTACTATGGTTGTTGGAATATAATAATAATAACAACAATAATCCACCCACGTGCCTTTCAAATAAACCAAAAAAAAAAAAAAAAAAAAAAAAAAAATTTGTTATGGATGGTTACCGTTTGAGAAGGCGGTGGGGATAAGTAATGAAGCGAAGGGGGTTGGATTTGATAGTGATGAGAAGAAAGAAAGTGAAAGTGAAGTAGAACTCGCAGAGGAAGGCGGTGAAATGGAGGCCATGGAAGCCGTTGGTGCGGAGGAAATGGAGGCGGTAGCCGAGGAGAGAGAGGAGGAGGAGGAAAATTGTAGCGTCCAAGATTGTGTCAATGCCTCTTTTGATTGCAACTCGTTCGAACAGAGGAGCGGCCATTGGTGATTTGATTAGGCACGAAATTGTTATCATATTAGAAGTTCTCAAATTGGAACAGCTCTAAATACATAAAACAAGGCGGATGGCCCATATTGAAGAGTCTAAATGAAATTTGGTCTCTCCATATTTTTAATGAAATATGGTTTTTTGCTATTCAACGTCTTGTGAATTTATCCAACTACCTCCAAAATTGTTATCCATAGGCGTTCCCACAAGTTCTGCTCTCGACTCTCGCTCTCGTTTCTCGATTCCCATTATCAACTCTCAGTCTCAATCCACGATGGTCAACCATAGTTGACATTATAGACGAGATCGCTCTCAGTCTCGCTCTCTTTCTACTCTCGCTCTCGGTCCTCGTAAGCTGACACTCAACCATTGTATTAGATTTTTGGGTAATTAATGTGTGTCATACATCAATCAATCTAACAGTAAACATGANTGGAAAGCCTTGCACATAACTTTATCCAATGTTTATTTTCTTTTGAAATTTATTAACTTTTACCCAAATTTCTTGTTGTTTCAATTTAGACCTTAAATTTTTAATTTCATTAATTTTGACTTTAAATCTATAATATATTAAAAGTCATATATCTTTAAAATATTTTTTTTACTACTTTATCCATTTGATTTTCAATGAATTACAAATATGCCATCAACATTTTATATTAATTAACTAATTGACCTATTATCCATTATTAATCATTTACTATGTTTATAATAAATAAATAAAATCGGTTATTAACCTTTTAATAATCAAATAATTACAAATTAAGTTCACTAATACCTCGATGATTTCATGAGTTCTAACACATGATAATTATATTGTTAATCATTCATTGAGCTTTTAATTATTTATTAAAACTATGTCTCCTTTTTACCACTAGACCAACCGAGGATGGTTGGAAGACTCATTCTTTTTAAATCTTCTTTTTTAATTTTTGTTTTTCTCTCTAACTTCTTCGTTGTCGGCAAATTCGAAAATGAACTTGGATATTCCGATAAACTATTTTCTATGTCAAATAAAATTTATCAAATCAACTTCTTTCTTAGATTTATTATTGAATGTTTATATTAACAAGAGGGGAGGGAGTGGGAGTATCAATAAACCAATGATATGGGTGAAATGAGATTTGAAAAGAAAAATATGTTTTAGTTTGTTGGTTCTAAACACAAATCAACACTATGATTTATACAAAATTTTGAAACAAAAACTTTCATCAAAATCAGTAAAACAGTAACAGTAATTTCATTTATTTTATTTATGGAATAATATGTGTTTAGTTTTGTTTTATACATTTTTAAAAATTTTTAAAATAGGGGAAAAAAAAAGTTAATCAAATTTCACAATGCATTTTCACATTTTTGGTTCAACAATTACAATAGTGAGAATGAAACCATTTACTTGAGAATAATAATTTGTCTTATTCACTGCGTTGCTCATATTAGCAACTTACAAAAAGATAATAATTAACTTTAATTTAATCGATACATTTAAAACATTTCACCAACAAACTAAATCTTTTATTAAAATAACAAAATAAATTAAAAAACATCATAACATACTACAATTAATTTGTGCGAATCATTTAAAAGTTAATTTAAGTTATTTAAAAATATATATGTGACAAATAATTTTAATTTAATTGTATATAATAGTACATAGTACCATATTGTGCAAATCATTTAAAAGGTACTTAAATTATTTAAAAATATATACGTTCATTTGTAAGTGGTACTACAAACTTATTGGAATGAAAATGTTATTAATGTTTTAACGAAGTCTGTTGTCATAAAAACAAAATGTTAACCAAATTTAGCTTTTTATACAATGTTATATTTACTTCAATCAATTAAATGTTTCGATGTCATTTATTTATTTTATGTATAAATTTAAGGGCCGGTTTAGATTGATTTGTGAAAAAAAATGTTTTTTTTTTTAAAATACTCATTTTTATTTAAATTCTCAGGATAAAAGTTATTTAAATTGTTTAAAATAAATATTAGAATGTGTTAACGATAAAAGAAATTTGTAATTTGAATCCCCTAACTCCTATGTTCGGTTTTGACGACTATTAATTATATAAGGTTGAGATATTATTTGAGGCGGAGTTAATTATTATCTTGAATAATTGGGATTTTGAGCCATTTTTTAAAGATGTATTCGTAGGTCCTACTTTATTTCAAGTCTACTTTCGTTTAATTATTTATTTTTCTTTTTATTCCTTGTATTTTTCCAACGACTTATAAATAAAAGCTTGACCATTCAATTCAAGATATTAATTCCTAAGCTTCAATAGCTCTCTATTATTTCCCTATGAATGTTTGTTTTCGTATTTTTGTTAGGTAGTGTATTAAAAATGTTATTCAATTGTTGTAGTTCTTTTCTAGTTTTTTATTTATTTAACTTTCAATATTTTTTATGATATGTTTGTGAGTGATTCTAACATCATTTTTGTTATTTTTAAAATAATTCGAAAAATATTTTTAATAATTAAAAATTAATTTTAATAGTATGAAAATTGTGTTTTAAAAGTTGTAAAAATTAAACATTAAATTGAGGTTGAGTGATTAAATGTGTTTCCAAAGTGATTTTAAAATTGCAAAAGTAATTTTAACAATTTAAAAATTCCTCCTAAACATGTATTTAGTATTTCATATTTGAAAGGAAGACATTAGATTATCAGTTTGTTTTCTATGATTTGGTTGTCATGTTAATTCATTACATATTGGTTCTAATGGTATCAATCTATCGTATGATTTTTCTAATTCCATCCATATGATTTAGTCAAAATTTGCAAATCACAAACTTTTTGGATTGTATCAATTAAAATTCAAAACAAATACTTCTAACAAACCTTATACTCAAATGCAAAATATGTAATGATGAAATTTCTTTAAAAAAAACTTGATGAATGGAATTTTAATTGGTTCATGAAAGTTTTCAGTTATAATTCATACTATTGATGACAAAATTTGGCTAAGGGAACTCACTTGATTTTCATTGCCACCGTAGATTTACATTTTGGGAGAAAAGATCACCGGCACAATAATAAGAAGAGAACATCAGCGTGGTGTCTGCCACATGATGAAGTCAGTTTCTAGCAAAGAGTTAAACCAAGCTTTTTAGGAAGGTGATTAACTTACCTAATATGGAGTTATCATGTTTCTATATATAATGGGGTCAAACCTAGAGTTTCTTCAATCCCTTCATGACCATAAAATCGAATCAAAACCTGCACAAGGGGAAATAATCAGGATAGGTTGGGCTCGACCTCGGCTTCTAAGCCAAATGGCCCACTTGCCTCTGATTGTGGGCCTGCAAAGAGGAGGCCTCAAAAGGAGGACAAACTTGCCGACCTCGACCACAACCAGAGAGGTTGAGGTGGGCCTTTTGGGTCAGATGTCTTGATTGCCTTCATTTAAAATGACGTTGACAAGCTATAATAAACAAACTTGATAACAATAATTCAATTAAAAGAAAATCATATTTGTATTTCATGTTTTCAAAATTTGTAATGTGTTTGGTAGTCGATTTAGATGTTAATATTAATTTAAAAAGTTGCCAGAGAGTTTTTTCTTCCTTATAAAAATGTGGTAAAAATGTTGTTGGAAGGAATAATTTCGTCATTTTCGTCCCAACGAAACTCCCATTTTATTAAATTTGGGGCCCATTAAAAACTATTATGTGCCTCTAAATTAAATTTTAGAGACAAATAATTGGCATACTAGAAAAATGCAAGGTGTCTTCTTTCTGGCCATTTGGTTAGGTTGGATTAAATTCATCAACCATTAAGTTTGGATATCTAATTTGGCTAATAACTCATTTGGGCATAACATTGTAAATTTGATCGAGCCAAGTAAATTAAGTTATTCAAGCCCAAAGTACAATCCAATTCAAGTAAAAAGTTGAGCCAAATAAAAGGTTGGACAGAGGCCCAA
Organism: Citrullus colocynthis; assembly: GCA_031780015.1. Classification (NCBI taxonomy): domain Eukaryota; kingdom Viridiplantae; phylum Streptophyta; class Magnoliopsida; order Cucurbitales; family Cucurbitaceae; genus Citrullus; species Citrullus colocynthis. Next base: position 3,200,097 of record QLSR01000224.1, read on the forward strand.
CTTTGGCTCTAGTCCGAGTCCAATTGTTGGGCGCAAAAGTCAATCGTGTCCAAGCCCTTGAAAACCCTATAAATTAGAGGCCCTACCTAGGAAGATTTTGTGCTTTTATCATTGAGTTTTAGTCCACGTTTAGTTCTTAGTGTTAATTTTCTATTTATTAATTGAAAAAAATTAATTTATTATAATTAATTATTTTTCATTTTAATTTTAAAAAATTACATTAGTTAGTACCATAGCCTAAAAGCAAGTATTAGTTAATCAAGGGTAAAAATGCAAATTCTAAAAATTTAGAAACGAAATTGAAACTAGACTCAAGATTTAAAGGAAAAAAAAATACAAACATTTTAAAACTCAATGACTAAATGGAAACTAAACTCAAAACTTAGATGTGAAAATGTAACATTTTGAAATCCAAGACCAAATAGAAATTAGGGATTTTCAACATAAAAGGCCCAACTTCTACTACTTTTTTTTTTTACACAAAAGGGCTTCTACGTGAAAGACCTTAATATAAGACCTATATTACGTTAATGTCTTCAACATTCCAGTTTTTACATAAAAAGCCTTCCTAGACCTTTTTCTATTACTGTCATAAGATATTTACCATTTAGCCATGCAAAAAGTTTTTCTCTCTCCTCCATGCAAGACTTAGAGCAAACAAAAAAATATATTATCATACATATTAGAATATCGGGGAATATATTATAGGTACAAGTGATACCTAATTAGAAGTGCGTATATATCAGAATATCTAGAATATATATACACCAAATAAATAATTGAATATATTACATGAAAATAAATAATATTCAGAACAAACAACAGAATATATCACATATTATCAAAAATCAAACATGAAAAACGAAATGGAAAATAAAAACATATTAAATGCATTTTTTCTCTCCAATTAAAAATAAAAAAATATATTAAATATACTTTCTTCCACATAAAAATGAGAAAAAATTATATTAAATACATTTTTTCTCTTCATAATATACATATCTTCTCTCTCCAACATTAAGCAAGCTTCGTAAATTAGAAAAGAATATTATAAAACGAATATAAATAAATGGAAAAAGGGTAGAATTGTCCAAAATTTAAAAAAAAAAGTCTTTTTAAAAAAAAATTCAAATTTATGAAATATAGAATAAAAAATGCCCTTAATGTAAAAATCTCTTACATTTTTACATTGATGGACGAATGGGCTACCGTTTTCCACAAATATCAGGCCCAATTTACCCTTAAAAGAACCGCAGAAGGAGATGATTTATGGTGTTTAGGTTGCCGGGCAGACAAAGGGATATATTGATTATTGAATAGAAGCATTGATGATTAATTTTCTTTAAATTATTGTTAATTTTTCTATTAATTATTCTTCATAATTTTTTTGGGATGTTTTCTATTATAACAAAATAGAAATTTTTTAAAAAATAATGTTATTTTAATAAATAATAACAAAAATAAGGTAGAAGAAAAAATATTAACAAAAATGAGACTGTAAAATCATTAGACTCGATCTACGATTTAAGGTAATCGTGTACTTGGTCTACAATTCCTACTATTCACCTTCCACGTGGCCACCACGTAGCATTTTTTCCAAGCTATGGTTCCAAATTGGAACTCATGCATGGGTCCATGAGTTCATAGTCCTAAAAAATACAGATATGTTAGAGTTCATAGTCCTCAAACATGAGTTTATGCAGCGCCTCTTTCATCTTTTCTCTCTAATTTCTACGTCCAGTAGCAACCACCGTCGAGTTTTCCACCACCTGCCACCGCCCACACCCTCGGTCTTGGATGCTCCTCTCTTGCTCTCTCACTATTTTCTTTTTTTTTTTTTTTTAGATTTATGGGATTATCCTAGACGTGTTGCTCTTTTTATGTCAGGATCTTCTCCATCCTCTTTCACAAATTGCAGCCAACATTTCTTGAGGGTTTATGAATTTTTGTTGAATTTGTTTGTTGTTGATTTTGGGTTCAATTGATGGATATTTGAGAGAACAGAAGAGTTAGAGTTTAAATTTGGAGAGACAGTGAAATTTTTCTATATTTGTAAATACATATTTTATTTTTTCATTTATGATAATTTCCCCAAATTTTTAGTCATTATTAAAATTCAATTAAAAAAGAATGCACATACCTTAACACCAAAAGACTAAAAGTAAGTACTAGATTTTTAAGAGTAAAAAGTGTAAAATCTAGAAATCTGGAGATGAAAGTGAAACTAAGACCATGTTTACCAAACCCTAATAAAAGTTGATGTAGTCTAAATGAGATTTCATTGATGGATGAATCGTAATAGGCCTGAATCGCAAACATAATTGGATTATTTTTTTATCATTTTTACCTCGAGTTATTAATGTGTCACATTTTACTATTATTGTTATCATTATCGTCATTGTTTAATCCTAACGGTAAAGGTAACAATAAATATGGCAGATTCATAATCTTCATATTGTTACAATAGCAATATGTGTAACGGCCACAATCCGATTGAGCACTCTCATTCCTCAATTAGATTGCGGGATTTGATTACAAATCTCAATATGAGCCTTAACTTTATTACGATTATGGAATACATATAGACAATTCATTTCATAATAAAAATGTCACATTTTAAAATTTTAAAGATGAAATAAAAACTAAAGTCAACATTATAACGTAAAAAGATTACATTTTAAAACATACGGAATATAAAAACTATAATAAAAAATTCCGTTCATCAAGACTTTGTTTATTATCATTTTACTTTTCACAAAGTATTCCAAACCAAACACACCGTTTCTCACGTGGGCTTAAGAAGGAATTGAGCGGGAAGATGGAATCTTGTGCGGTGGAACAAATTCATTTTGTACCGTAACTACAATATGAACAACCACACACAATTATTCTTTAACAATAATCCTCAGCCACACGGTATAAAAGTTATTATTGATTCTCCAATGTCATTTCAAAGAAGTTGTTCAAATTTGATTTCAATTTAAATGCTCGAAAAATATTACAACATAATACACTCCTGATTCATAACCACAAAACTTTCTCTTAGTCGTTAACCCTTATTATATATCAATTAAGTCATATTCGTTTAAGATTTTCAATTTAGTATTAGATAATTTAGACTAAGTTTTCATTTAATACATATGCAGTCTTAAAAGTGTGTTTTTAAATATCTTAATTAATAATTAAACACTCTAAAAAGTGTTGTAAATATTAAAATTATGTAGATATTTAATACATTATACCCCAGCTCAGCACTACAAACATGACCTGAATGGTAATTTTCTGTTTTTATGTTTTTAAACTTTAAACTGAAAACCCTAGAAACGACCTCCACGTGGTTTCCTAATTCCTATAAGATCCCAATTTTCGCCAAGAATCCTTCACCCAAATTAGGGTTTTAGAAATTCCAGAAACTTCCTCCTCCAACTTCAGGACGACGCTTCTCTCATTTTTTGCAATTATTCTTCTCTTCCCCCTCTTCTTCTCAAATCTCGCGATACAATGGCGACGCCAGGAAGAAGAACAAAGCGGCATTCGGTTCTTATTTACTGTTCTGGCTCTCTCTCTTTCTAATCATTTCAATCTTTATTCATAGATTTTGCTATTTGTTTTTTTTTTTTCCTCTTAATTTCATGATATTGGTCTGCTCTGGGATAGCTAATTCGTCAAATACAGTTTCCATCGAGCTTGCTTTATGATTTTTGAGTTATCTTTTGTTGTTTCTTCCTCAATGGCTGAAGGCTATTTTGATTTTATCCTGTTGTAGAAGGAAAAATAAGTGTCGGTAGCGTATTATCCTGCCTATGAATTGGATTACTAGGGAGAGGTTTTATTGATCATGCATGGTCTCTTTGCACGTGTTCATGTTGTCATCACTATGAAAATCGGCCAAATTGGTTTATATGTGCTATGTTTGATGGAGTAGCGGTTAAGTCTGGTTTTAAATGCAGTGCTCGCAATCTATTGTATTGGCTTCTTAAATTTATGTACCTTTTTCATGGATTGAATTTTCTGTGATCTATTTGTTCTGTTCTTGTGAGCAAGAGGTTTCGAGATTAAAATAGAGTATGATAGAAGGATTGTTAGTTTCTGATTCATTTTTGTTTCAATATTGTCATCTTTACAGCAGGTTGGTTATCTTATATCAACCCTGTGTCTGAGGATGACGAAATGGAGTTCCTCCGTACCATTATCTTTTGTGAAACTGTTTTGCTTTCACTTTGTAACACAAGGAGGATACAAATTTCTTCATTCTTGACTGACTTTTTACAAGATCATATGATTAGATAGATTATTCTCTTTTTCAATGACGAGGCAATATTTTTTCTGTCATCTATAAAGCAAATAGGATACTTCTATACCAAATTTGTGTCGGAAGATGACAAAATTAATAGTGCATCCTCTATTCATTTTGAAGGACCGGAAATCCCTTCCATTTTTTCAAGTAGAGGTTGTCACGAACACACTTCAACTGTCTCTGTCTTCCCTTAGTTGGAACTCCTTTCTGGAATTTTGACTATGGTTCCTTAGATTTTTTTTTCCTTTCAAACGAGTGATCTGTCATATTACTGACTAGGCAATATATTTCAGTCATCCATAAAGCAAATAGGTTGTTTGTATACCAATTTTATGTCGGAAGATGACAACATCAACTGTGAATCGTTACATTTTGAAAGGTTGGAAATCACTTTCCTCTTTCTAGTAGAAGTTATCACAAACATGTTTCTTCAAATGCCTATGACTCACACTTGATGTTCTTACTGTTATTTGCTTTGTTCCCTTTATCAGATTATTTCTATTTTCTTGTCATAGAAGTTTCTGTATGGTGACCCGTTTCTGACATAGCAGTATCGCATTAGGGATGTCTTTCCATCATTTCAATCACGATTTTGACTTGTTTTTTTTAATCAATAGTTGACCAGCTGGTGATTGAAAATGAAAAATGCATTAGTGCCCTGACCATTTTGCCATGGGTGAGATGTTCCTAACTTGATAATGCATGGTAGTTGGAGTGTCAATTGAGTGTTCTATGACATAAACAGAAGGTTGGTTTTCATTAGTTTTCTAGGATTGAATCATCTGTAAAATAATGGCATACGTTGAATGGTTGGAGGAAGGTGGAGCTCACTATGTTGAATAAGTTGGCTAGTGATGGAACTGTGTAAGTTGTAGTTCTTGTGATTCTGTAACGACCAATGGGTCTGTTCTATAGGTTGTGCAATTGTGTTCTTGAGTAAGATATAGGAACACAAGGAACTCAAGTCCCTCGTGTTTCTTGATCTCGGTGACTGGTGAATGCTTTCTCTATCATTTTTAGTTTTGTACTCTGCAATTCCCACTGAGGTCTATTAGAAATTTGTTCCAGATTCAAAATTTGTTTCAAAGTTCAGATTGATTATGAATTTGACTAGATTGGTTTTTTTTTTTTTTTTTTGGTTGGAGTTTGTATTTTTTGAACACTACCTTATTCAATAAGATGTTTGATTTCTTGTAAAAATAAGATGTCTTTCACCTTGTTCGAATGACCCTCTCTTTGTACATGATAAAATGGAAATGTTTGTAATCCCCTATTATTCTTTCCAAATAATGAGTTCCTCGCTAGTGGCTGGCTAAATTAATTTTTGTCATTTTATTTCCTTGTCTTGTCTTCACTCGACTTCTTAACTCATTTTTTAATAATTTCTTTATTTTTAATTTTGTTTTTGAAGTTAAATCATAACTTTTAGTACTCGATCCTTGAAGTTTAAAGAAATTAATCTTTTGATTTTGTAATTATTAGGTTTATGAATTTTTAATTTTGTATTTAATAATATTTTCTAAAAAAAATTCCGAAAACAAAATTGTTAATTTTGAGGTTCAGAATTCAAATAAATGCACATTGAATTCAATTTATTTGACAAATAGATTAGATATTCATATATAAAATTTTTTATTGTGTCAAAAACTTGATGAAATGTACACAAACGAAAGATCGCAGTTGTAAATTTATCATTTGAATCTCATTGGCTTTCAATTATTCAGAGAAATTAATATTGAAATATACAGCAGTCATACCCTTGAAATTCACCGTATAAAGCTTAAAACTAAACAGCACCCCAGAGAAATAATGTTTCTATTAATTGTGCACCACACTTTGTTACGAAAATCACTTTTCATTTTTCTTTTTTCCGACAAACGGCAAAAACTACTTCTACTCTTAAATTAGGGTGATAATTGTAATTACAATTTTCAAACTTTTAATTTTAAAAATTGAAATCTCAGATTTAAATACAATTATACTTTTGAATTCTCAAATTTAAATAAATTTTAAAATTGAATTAAATTGGATATTTAAACTTATTTATATAAATTTGAAGTTAAGTTTTATAATATGTGGGTCTAATTTTTATAATCATTGTAAATTTGAAGGTTTAAAATTAGATTAAAAAATTTAGGGACTTAATTTTTTTTTCTATATTTTTCCAAATATAGATATAAAAATTTCATGCAAATTTTATGATTTTAGAAGATGGGTCAGAAGAATAGAAGCAAATGAATGAAACAAGTTACAGCTAAACTCCATACATTAATTACCACAGACAGCAGCTTGCAACAGAAAAAACCATGAAACGACGTAAAACAAAATTACAATTTACTTCTTTTTTCATTTACTTTCCTTCACAATTCCACTCAGCTTCGTTTCACCGGATCGAAGTTCGAGACCCCGATCACCGCCCCCAATATGGCCACCACCACAGCTCCACCCGCCGCAATGCTCAGCAAAAAGTTCTTCAGCGACGGCGAGACTCCAGGTCCCGCAGCCTCCGCAACCTCCGGAATCACCATCGACGCCGTCAGAGCAGCGGCCGTAATTCCAGCGACAGCCTTCTCCTTCAACGAAGATCGGACGGCGACGAGCCTTCCGTTGGACTTCGGAGTAGCAGCAATGGGCTTGCGAGACCTAGAAGAAGGCAGTGGATTGAAGAAAGCGTCGTTGGAGAGTGGCTTTTGGCTGGTGTAGGTCAATGGCAAGGCCATTGAAACTGCAGAAGTGGAAGCCATTGATGATGATTTGGAAGCTGCTGCTGCTGCTGCTGCGAATTGGGAATTTCTGGAAGATTATGGGAATTGGGGATTAGGGATTTTGGGAAATGGGAGGGGCCAATGAAATAGAAGAAGTGGGAAATTGGGGATTTTTGGTGAGCTTGAAATCTTCATCTATGTCCGACGTGGCAACTTCTCTATGCCTTATTGGTGGATAACGTTATCTTATTGGTCCAATCATCATCTCCTTTGAAATCCTTTTGTAGGTCCCACAATTTTGGGCCTTCCTTTGGGCCTTCATATTCTCCAGGTCAGTGTCCTTATTTTCCATGAAAATACCTTTGTTAAATTGCAAATTTGGTCCGAAGAGTTGTTTAAGGTTCGGTTTAGTTTGGTCTGGTAGTTAAACCTAACCAAATTGAAAAATTCGATTTTGGATATATATCAAACCAAATTAAACCTCATATGTTCAGTTCAATTTTCAAATATAATATATTATGTATTCGGTTTGGATTTTGGTTTTAACTAATATAAACGGTTTTGTTTGTTGGTTTTATTGGACATCGCTGGTTCTCGCAGAAAGTTAGAATTTAGTCTTTATGATTTAATAAAACCTCGTAAATAGTTTGATAAAACTCGCATCCTGCTGTAGGGACAATTATGAAACTTTAAATTTTAATTATAAACTATAAACGTTAAATTTTAACTTTCTCCAAACCATAAGGACAAATTTGCAATTTAACCAAATATCTAATAAAATCCTCTAACTTTTGATTATGTATTCAATAGGTGTATTTAACTTTAAATAATGTTTAATAAATTCTTAAACTTTAAATTTTGTATCCAACATTTTTTTAGAAGAACTTGTCCTATAGATTTCTAAATTTTTTTGATTTTGTATCTAAGAAGTCTTTCACAATTTGACCATTTTTTTATATTTCTAAATTCATGTATCTAATAAACATAAAATTGAGAATTTCAAGTTTTGTTTTCAATTTATAGCTATTTAATAGAACAATTATCAAGTAATTTTCTTTATTAAAAAAAAGGGAATATATTAGGAGTTTTTTAGATGTAACATTGAAAGTTAAGAATTTTTTAAACAAAATTTATAGTTTAGTGAGTTATTAGACATAAAATTGAAAGTTTGGAGACTAAACTTGTAATTTGATTTTTTTTTTTTTTTTTTTTTTGAGCTTCAAATAAGTTTTGTTTTGAAGTTAAATTACAAGTTCGACTACTAAACTTTAAAGCTCGTGTTTATTTGTCTCTCATATTTAATAGGTATAAACTTTCATTGTTGTGTAATAAGGATAAGCTTTAAAGGCATATAATTAAAGTTCTCAACTTTCATTGTCGTGTAATAGATGGACTAACATATTCAAAATGTGTTCTATTTTATAGGATTTGAATTTTATGTCTCGTAAAATCCTAAACTTTTAAATTTTGTGTCTAATAGATTTGTGAAGTTTAAAAATTAATTCAACCTAACATTGGCATAATTCACTACTTATGTAGACGGTATGGACTGTTCATACTCTACCTTGAACATAAATTAAACATTCAAAATGAAATTCTAATAGTCAATTCTCTTAAATTGTCCATAAATAAAAATTCAAAATTTGCTGAGAACAACTAATTAATATTTTACAATTCTTTATGGACATATCACAAAAACCACTTCATAATAGTTGCAATTATACCTTCAAACTTTTAATTGTAAAAATTGTGTCTTCAAACTTCTACGAACGTTAAAAATTTGGCTCTCAAACTTAGAAATTGGACCCTAAATGCTAAAAATTAAACCCTCGAACTTATACAATTATTACAATTTCTACAATTATCCAAATTTGAGAGTATAATTATAACTATCACCAAATTTTACGGCGGTTTATACAATTTGCCATTTTTTTTCTTACTGTTACAGCTCAAACCACAAACAAATATCATCTTAGCCCTCTTGTTCTCTTCCCATCAAATATTCAAAGCCATTGAAGCAAAAAGGGACATGAGATAGCAACTGTATTTGTATTTGAGAGTTTTAGTAAGAAAATGAGCAACTGAAGAAATGACCTTCATCTTCATCTTTGAGAGGGTGGAACCACTGGAGCTGCTGAACCGACATAGTTGAGATGAACTTCTTGAGGTAGCAGATGATACTTGATACCGAGATCTTCGAGAATTCTCTTCAGCTCGAAGACTAAATCCGATCTTCGACTGCTCTTGTCGCCGTAGTTCTGAAAGTTTATGGTGTGATTGACACATAGAGCTAGTTTCATCTTGTTGACATTCTCGATCTCCTTCACTACGACACTGTGGTTCGGACGCCAGAACTGAGGTTTGCTTTCTATGTATCTGAGTAAATACATTTCAAATGATAAGTCAAGCAAATGGATGCTTTGAAATGAAAGCAAACTCAATGCCAATTTTAGCAGATTGAACTATAACTCCATAAGGCTCAGTCCTTGTAGTTTATTACTAACAAGCATAGAGAAACTGAACAGAACTTACGTTTTTATTCTTGCTTTTAGAGCTCCAATGCTCTCAATTGAAGTGGAAAAGCCAACAGAAAATTCGATCGAATCACCCATTTCGGGGCTCCGGTAGTAGTTACTGATGGGTTTGGTGGCTAGAACAGAATTTGGATAGAAGATCTTCTCATTGTCATATCTCAAGAAAATTGTGGTTAAAATGTTCATTTCTTCAACAACCATCTGCAAAGTTAGAATTAAACCAAGTGAGGTTGCGTCAATAGAATCCAAAACCATCCTGAGTTGAGAAGGTTACCTGCACACCATCTACGACACAACGATCCCCCACGTCAAATGGATGCATCACGAATACGAATATGATGGCTTCGAATACAGTTCTGGCAGTGTTACCAAACATGAAAACCACGAGCAGAAGCTGTGATGAGATGAAGACGAGTACTTGCGTCGTTAAGAAACCCATCAGAAGTAGCCATTCAATTATAATCACAATCAGTATAATTGCAGAGGCAAGCTTGTTTAGCTCCTCTATGGCAGTCTTGGTGTCATTCAATGAGTGAGCCAACGACTTGCGCTCAACGTAAACATTCACCTGCAGCATCAAAAATACATTTCGAAGGACTAGGTTTGTAAGAGGTTTGCTTAGAATTGCACTCTTGAATACACTCAGCTATTCTGAACAAAAAAAAAAAAAAAAAAAGGAAAAAAATGCTAAAGATTTACCAGCCAATTCTTCAGGGTTTTTCGCTTTATCTTCCCAGTCTCAACTCCTCCTTCAAACAATGGCAGCACATTATCAATTTCCTCCTTACTCATAAAACGAAAGAGGTCATCTTCATCAATATACCTAACCATGGGCACAAGATTAGAAGCATTAGATAACAAAATTATCCAAAAATAATGAAGTGGGAAATTCAAGTTTTTTCAGAAGGTAAAATTCTCACTTGCTACCCGGTTTCGCAACGTTTCTGAAAATCTGGTAAGCTGCAGCCCTTGCTTCCCATTCACTGTTAATCTCCTTATCTTTTTGCTCAACCTCTTCCTCTTTAAAATTCTCTATTGTATTAGAGATGGTGGACAGCCCTGAACTCCTTATAACATTGATTAGCCCTCTCATGGTCCAAGCAGAGATTTTTTCTTGCTTCATCTTTTTGAGTTTATCTACATCAATCACCTCTTCCTTCCCTTCATTCCCACCATCACTTTCTTTCTTCAAATGCCTGAAACTCAACTGCCCTGTGCTTGCCGCTCTCCCAACCCTCTCCGCCATCTCCATGAGTGGAGGTCCTGATAGGATGCGCAGGATATATTGATGGAAGATTGATTCTTGAATCCGATCGAAGAATCTAGCGCATTGAAAAGAAGCAGCTAGTGTCTTCACCAACAAAGTTTTCACCAGCCATAGTCCTGCTCCAATGAGAGAAGCACCAAGAGCTCGTGTAACATAATTCAGAATCTCATTGCCTTTCTTAGATCTCTTGCTGCTTTGATCAAATAATAAACCCCAGGCTAGAAGAACCAAAGCCAGCCAAATAAAAATTATAACACTCTTCCGAAGCCCATAGACAAAGTAAAGAACCTTTCTTTTAAGTAGAAAGTTTCTTTCAATCAAGAAAACCAGACAATTGATAAACCATTGCGAAAACAAACGACCGGAGAAAATAACTAATACCAGAACACACCATTTCCACAGTCCTAATCCCCAAATCTCTTTAGTCAGCAACTTGTCTATTGTTAAGCTAGCAATTAAACAACCTGTTAAGCACAAAAATGCAAGCCATTCAATTAAAACTGTTCTTTTCAATTTCTTCCCTGATCTTTCTTTCACTTTCAGTTCTGCAGTTTTGTAAACTTCTTCATCATCTTCCTCCTCACTTCCAGTAGTTCCAATCAATGGTGTTTTCGGAGTTATCGGGGCCGACTTCAAAGCTTCTTTTGGACTAGTCACTGTGGTTATCTTAGCTGGGGAGTCCACCTTAGAAGAGCTATAGATTGTCGATTTTGCTTGAGCCTTTTCTTCTGCTAAATATGCACCATCAGGACAAGGTGACTCTATTAGCCTTGACTTTGGCTTCGAAAACGATGAACGAGCAAATGATGGGCGCCGAATCGCCGTTTCGCCTGGAATTTTTGGAGGTTTAAGGGGAGTCATTCTGGAAATCTCAGGTGAAGGAGAACTCCCAACTACGGATTGTGGAATTGTACACCTAAAACTCCGAGTTTCTTTTAGATCAAAATCAGGGAAAGAACCAACTGAGGGTTTAGTTAGAACTTTACTTGCATCAACTCCTTCTTCACCCTCCAAAATCCGTAAAACAAGCTGTTCCATTCCTTTCTTATCCGCCATTTTCTTCTCTCACACCTTTTACCTAACCTCTTAATAACATAACAGATAATGCAATCCCAAAAACCCTAGAAAAAAAAACCAAAGAATAACATTCGAGGTTCAACTTCAAGCCATAACAAAATCCCAGCAAAATCAAAAGCTTAAATACAACAGATACACATTGCTGGACGCCATAGAAAAGCAAGAGGGAGATTTCAAACCTAGCAACAAGAAGCTCTCGGATTCTGACTTTGCAATGGCTTTCGAGCCTCGAAAATACCTTGAGAAAACCCACAGAAAGTCAATAAGAGTGGCTGCTTTCCATTGCTTTCATACAAGAAACTTAAAATGAAAAAGAAATAAGAACAAATAAGACTCTATGAAAACTCAAAGAAGAAGAAGAAGAACAAGAACAAGAACAAGAAAAATGGAGAACAGAGGGCTACCGGAGTAGAGCCGAGCACCGGCGGCGAGTCCGTTCTTTTTTCGCGGGTTTAATTATTATTTAAATAATAGCGCTACAAAAAGGAAAGAAAAAAAAATCATTTTAACTTTTAAATTTATTTAAAAGTACCGATTTTTCATTTCTACTGTTATTTTCAAATATATAAAAATAAATTAAAACATTTATAAATATAGCAAAAATTTACAATTTATCTCCAGTAGATTGTGATCAAAACACATATATTTTACTATTATTTGTAAATATTTTTAACAATTTTGTCATTTAAAATAATTTCTCTAATAATGATACATATTTTCTTTTAAAAGTTGACATTATTGGATTTAAAATATCATTTTGGTTTCTACAATTTGAAATTTGTTCAATTATAGTCTTTATATTCTTGATAGATCTTAAATTTAGTCACAATTCTTAATTTATTGTTGATATTTTAAAAAGTATATAAACTAAAATTGAATGAATCTCAAAATATATGGACCAAAATGATACGTAAACGAATTTTAAATCAAATTTGTAATTTAATCATTTGTGTAAAATTACCAATCATGTTCAAATTCTTAATCCCTTAGTTAAGAATATATGTGAGGTACACCGAGGTTGACATGCGATTTCCATTTATACCTATGTCAATATGTATTTGAAGTTACGTTATTTATATGTCAATTATCGATGAGTTATACTTATTTTGGCAATGATTAAACTTAAAGTTGAATTTTAAAAAAATAATAATAATAATAATAATGAGCAGATTATTCACTGGACAAATCATTCTTCACACACATATATTAAGCAACCAAATCATAGTTTATAGGAAGCAAAATGGAAACTTTAATAATCACAGGGACTAAGAGCTAAATAAATAATAATAATAATAATAATAATTCTTCAAATTGATAATTTATGTACTGCTTCAATTTTTTAAATTAAATTTTATTTTATTTTACAACTTTATGAAAAGTCTTGCCTTGGATTTTTGCCTCCTGTTTTGCCATATAACAAAATATATATATATATATAAAATACATTTTATTTTTAAAAAATCAAACCACATGTGATGTCCTTATAATAATGTTGTGTTATTAATTTATTCATATAATAATTTTTTTTCTCCAAAGATACAGATCAATCTTCAAACCATACCCAATCCAATCCATGGTTGAAAAATATTCCCCATTCCAGAAATAAAATAAATTTATAGCTATAACTCTTTTAAAAAAGTTTAAAAACTCCCATAATTAAAAAAGAATATATATATATATATAATAAAAACACAGAGATAAAAATATTAAATACCAAGAGAGAGGAGAAAAAGAGTAAAATGGGAGGTGTTTTTTTTTTTTTTACCATGTCTTGGATGGCAGTAATTTTTGTGAAGACGATCAGCTTCGGTAAAATTTGTGGAAAGTGAAATGATGTGAAAATGATCAGTTTTGGTAAAATTTGTGGAAAGTGAAATAATGTGAGAATGAAAATAAAAAGAAAATTAGATTTATGGGTTTTATAGTGAGAAAAAAGGCAAGGTAAAACTGTTAAATGGTTGGTTGGGTGTAATTAGGGTTTATATGCAAAATTATTAATATTGTTTTATTATCTTATTGTTATCCAATCACAATTAACTGTGTTGGTTTAATTATTTAGTTTTTCCTTGTTTTTTTTCTAAAGGGTGGTTTGATTATTTAGTTGAATGGCCTAATTTTTCCCTCTTTGTAGTTTAAACTGTACACTATTTATGGGCCCAAACCAAGCCCATCTGGCCCAAATCTGTTTCTCACAGGCCCAGCTCTCCCTAAATTATATATATATATATGAGTTTAGAATATCGTTTTTGTCCATTTATTTTTGGGTTATCTTTTAAGGCATGTTTGGAAGTGATTTTATTTATTGTATTTGAAATCACTCTAAAACACATATTTAATTACTCATAATTAATTAAATATTTAATTCTACACTTTTGAATGTACTTTTCATACTATTACGAATTGACTTTGAATGATTAAAGGCATTTTAGGAGTAATTTTGGAAATGACAAGAGTGATTTTGAACATTTTAGAATCACTCTCGTAATGTTGTTGGTTTAGTTGTAAATTTATTAGTTTGAAATTAATTTTCGGTGGACTGAAATATCGTTTGAAAGTTTTATTGACACAAGGGTAATAGAGGCCTTTGTGGAAAAAACATTTGAATTTTGTATTATGTTTCAATAATATATTTGAACTTTCAAAAATTGCATTGATACCCTTTTTATTTTTTTTTAGAAAGTTCAAAAATACATTCACTGTTAGTATATGGATGGAAAGCATTAGTTTTTTATTGCAGTAATACCTGAACTTTTAAATTTTACATTATTATCCTTAACCTTTTAGAAAAATTGTTAAAACATAACCTTACCGCTAGTATAACACTGTCTATCTACAACTTATCACCTCTCTCATTTAATTGTACTAAATTTAGGAGAGTTTATTAATTTCAAGCCATTTGTCTACTTCAATTTATGATCTAACACTTTCTTATATCTTCCTTTGTTTTGTTTCGTTCTTCATTAGGGCAGCGCATGACCCAACAACAACTGCAGAAGGTTTGTCAGAGGAGGATTTAAGGAGAGGATATGAAGAAGAGAGGAGGGGAGAGAGAAAATCAAATCAACAAACTTTGTCTAAACAATTAGTTTATTTGAAAATTGTCCCTTCAAATTATAATCGTCAATTTTGTTAAATTGACATTTGTAGAAATCTACACTCGTATAATAATTCATGCATTAATGATTTTCGAATATAGTCCTAAGACAAGTTTTATATCGATTCACTCATAACAATTTATACGCTTAATTGAAAAAATCAAATGTATTGCATGATATTTTTTAAATCAAATATGAAGAAAGATGTAAATTGATACACTTATGAAAATTTAGTGTTTAAATTGATACAAATGACAAAATTTGGAGTTTGAATTGATCCATTTATTAATTTAGAGTTTAAGCTAACCAAACATTCAAAGTTTAGGGACACAAATTTATATTTGTCCTAATAAATAAAAAAGAGTTTAATAGTCAACCTCTTGCAATTATAAATTAAAAATACCACCCAATTGAATTAAAGCTGGCCGGTCATGTCGTCTTCCACCAAACGACACGTCATTTTAGCTTAGATTCAAGGTCACTTGACCTTTCCTCTTCTACAACAGGAGTGAACACATAATACGACATGTCGTACTCCCATTGAATTAAATTGAACCAAATAGCCGCTTTATGCCCATAAATACAATGTTTTATTTTTTATTAAGTTATTTTGAATGACAAAATTGTTGAAAATATTTATAAATAATAAGTAAAATATTATGATTTATTTATAATAGATCATGATAGATTATCATCTATCTCTATCATAGACACAGATAATAGTCTATCGTGATCTATCATAGATATACGATAAAATTTTGTTATATTTGTAAATATTTTGGTTCAAATTTCTATATTTGAAAACAAACATTTAGAAAACTGACTGATCCAAAGTGGAAAAGTCTCTCACCACACCTGAGAGCGATCTTCACTAATCTTTACAACTAATAAAACTTTGGGAAAAAAAATATATTTTTGTCCTTGTAAGTTTTAACTTGAATTTTTATTTTACCCTTGAATTTGAAAATGTTACAATTTTAGTCTTTATATTTTAAAATGTTACATTTTTTTCATTAATATTTGATTAATATTTGAATTTTATATTAATTTAGTTTTTAAATTTCAAGATTTATATTTTTAATTTGGATTTTTTTTATTAAATACTTATTTTCTATCTTTAGTGTTAATGTATATTAATTAATTTAAATAAATTAAAAGAACTATAATTAATTAAGTTTGACTATTTTTTTATCATTATTAAAATTAAATTTAACATTTTACTTCATAATAATAATAATTTTTTATATCTATGAGTGTCCGGACCAGTTTACACACACCTCAACTAATCTCACGGGATAGGCCAATTCATAATTACTTAAAATAAAGAAATTTTTTCAAATATAGCAAAATAACAATGTCTATTAAGAAAAGACAACGAAAGACACTAATAAACTACTATCATCTATCATTAACTATCATTGATAGATGGTAACATTTTGCTATATTTGAAATATTTTCCCATCAATTTTGCTATTTAAAACAATTTCCTTCAATTAATTATAAATTTGAATATTCACAATTTCAATTTCACATTAATTGCCTCTGTTTTTCTTTTCTGCCATTAAAACGACAACATTCCTCAAATTCCCAACCCTTCTCAGACTCTACCACTTGTCGTTTTACGACCAAAAGCTTTACATAAAACAATTCAATTATTAACAATAAAAAAATATATAAAAAACAATTAATAGAGAGGAAAATATGTGTTTCTTCTTATCAACAATTTTGTTCCCTTTCTTTCTCTGTCCTCCAATTGTACTCTGTTTTGTCTTCATTCTTTGGAAGCTTACAGTTTATCTCCTTCAGTGAATTAAACCTCCCAACAAATAAAAATTCTTCCTTCTTTGACTCTAAAAACAACCTCTTAATATCAAATCAATGAATTATGATAGTTTTTCTTCTTCTTCTTCTTCCTAAAAACACCCACAAAACAAATCTCTTTGAAGTTCTCTGTTTCTTCTCCAATTTTAGAATCCAAAAATGAGTGATTCTTCTTCAACCTCTTTTGCTCAGCCAACGCCTCATCCTGCAAAATCAAGCTTACCCATGTTGTATTATGGCCTTGTGGTCATCGGAACGGCGGCGATTGTGTTGGTTCTTTACAATTTCATCATTATCAAGTGGTGCTCTGACAACCGCCACCGCCGTGCTTCGCCGGCGTTGGCTGGAAGTTATGCAGAGATGATGAATTCAAGCCGTAGCTTCCAGAGCTCGTTGTGCAGCTTCAAATTCAAGAAGGGGTTCACGGCGGCGGCAGCGTCGGAAGAAAACGGGAATGGGAATGAATGTGCAGTTTGTTTGTCGGCGTTTGAGGATGGGGAAGAGGTTAAGAAACTGCCGAGATGCACACATATGTTTCATGCTTCTTGTATAGACATGTGGCTTTACTCTCACTCTGATTGCCCTCTCTGCCGCGCTCCGGTGGTGGCGCCGGGGCTGAGCCAACACCAAACCACGACGGAGCAACAGGAGAATTCAGGGCATGGTTTGTTGGATTCCGGCGAGTTGGTTTGAAACCGAAGATGTTCATAATAATTTTGAAATGGGTGGTTGGATTTGGAAAATTCTGATTCTTTTGTTTGTGATGGTTGTTTGGTGGTCCAAAGGATGAGGATAACGAAGAATTTGTAAAAGTTGTAGGTGTCTTAGATGGGTTATACTTATTACGTAGGCCCCATATGAAGCTTCCAAGGAAGAGTACGTGTCAATTATGTTCATCTATTATGCATACAATGAAAGATGAGATTTTTGTACGAAAGACTCAAATTTAGTTTCGCTAATGTTGAATGACCTAGATTCTAAAAATAATGGAAACTAATATTTTATGTTAATGTTAAATTGCTCATTTGTGATAGTGAGTTTCACCCATTGCAAATTGAGGAGATCCCAACTCTTCAAGTGCAACTTTCGTTCAAGAAAAGTCATAAGATCAGGAAATTTAATAATGACAAGAATTTGTGTTTGTACAAAAATTGTGATGCACCTTAAAATCGCATTCGGGATCTCATCAATTCACGATGGATGCAAACCTGTCATTGTAGATGAGCTCTAAAGAAAATTTAAAGTTGGTTGGTTCTTTATGACTAGAATCTAAGTAATTGTACATTAACACAACTAAACTTAGATTATCCTCACGGAACATTTAACCACCTAACCTTTCCTATGAAACACTTTAATCTTTCCTTCTTTACATTGAAGTATTATTTATGTTCCTATAATTGTATTTAGTTAACCAAGTTTGTAATTGAGTTGCAATGTAGTCCTATAATTGGGTTAAATCTTCCCATTAAAACCAAAACCTCTAAAATATAGGGACTAAATTAAAACAAAACACAATAGAGAGTTAATAGAGAGTAAAATTACCTGACTATTTCCCTGTAGAAAGAAACCAACATATGTATATACAGCAGGAAGTTATATTTCAAGAACAAGTTTAAATTCCCATTTCTTTCATATAGCCAATACAAGGTCAGGAAATCATGGCATTAAGTATTATATGACAGTGGGTAAAGGGTCCCTCCTTGCTCTAGTCAGGTTGGACAGTATCAATATAACACAAGAAATGAAGATCTTACATTTACATTCTCCTTAAATTGTCTAGTCTGGCTTGAAGATCGCTGTCTATTCCACCGTCGTCGTTCCCAGTTGCTTCTGCTTGCGCAACCTTTGTCTTCGCCGCTGGTGCAGTGACAGCAGTTGACGGTGCGTTCACGAGCTGTAGAGGGAGATAGTTATAATACAAAAATGGTTAGATCAGTTGTTTATTTATTGTGAGGTTGATACATTACACCAGCAAGAGAAATGAATGAGGGTTATTTAAAGATAAAGTCACCTCTTGGTTCATGTCAATTCCTATCTCATCAAGAACCTGGTTGACCAATTCTTCTGTCTCTTCCTCTTCTTCATCCCCTTCCAAAGCATCATCAATAGCATCTTCCATCACTTCAGTCATCAGTTCCATTTTTTCATTCTGTTTCATAAATTCTTGCATAATCTTCTGCAGGGATGGCAAGTTCATCTGTCGATTCATTTGTCCCATTGCTTTTGTCACACCTTTCATTGCTTCTCCCATTGCTTGAGTTGACTTCAAAGTCTAAAAAGATGGTTGAACAAAACTATTAAGTTATCAAAAAAAGGCCACCACACATAATATGTAAAATGCTGTACAAAATATGAGATGCACAAATGGAAAGAACAAGTTATGAAATAAATTGTACCTGAATTCTAAGAGATACTCCTTGAAGTTGTGATTTAAGCTTGTAGAATTTTTCAATCTGGTGCCTGGTCCTAACTAGATCTTTTGCCATCACTTTCACAGCTCCCTGCAACAGTAACATATCATATCCGATTGAGATGTAATTCCAAAAGCAACGTTGTGGAGCATTTGAAGTGTGTTATAATGTTTTTCCCCTTATTTGTTTTCATCTTTGGCACTTCCAAATATGACATACACCACCAAATGACACTTATCGTCAAATAAAGAGAATCAGGGCTAAGAAAATTGTTAAATCACCAACTAACCAAAAAACTTAACTTAAGTTGATGGGTGAAGGTAAATTCAACGTTACATAAACACTCTTAACAAAAATATATGTTGAACAACAATATTCAGGTGATATATGCACACCTAAGATGAGTACTTCCAAATATTATTGATTCATGAAATACTTCCCCCTCCAGCCATGATGGACCAACGGTCCCAGTTTCAAAGAATTTCATTGATTAAAAGTAAGAATCACAATAAGAATGGTATTTCACAAAAGAAATATGAACTATAGACGGGAAAAATTAAAGAAAACACACCATTTGCCCTTGCTTGGCACTTTTCTTAATCTCTGCAATTAGTTTCTTCTCTTGTGTTTGAAGACCTTGTCTCTCCCTTTCAATTTCTCTGATAGATTTGTCCAGCATCCTCTTATTTTCCCGGAGGAGTTCTGGATTGACAATAACGTACCCAATATCAGATGCTATAAGATTGACTACTACAATTAACAGTTTAATCACATTAAACCTGTGCTATGCTAATCATTCCTAGTGTTAAATTAACATCAAACAGAGACTCACCAGACTAGGGTGTTTGTGTTTCTATATTAGTTCTTAGAACTCCTTACATGCGGGCTTGATTTCATAATTAATTTAATAAGTGAACTATACATATTGGAATAAGAAGAAATAACAATACTGAGATATGGACTTAATATCTCTAGCTTTAAATCATGTTAAGTTGTTGCTAATTCTAAGAGCTCAAACAGTAAAGCTAAAATGATTTATTACTTTTAACGCCTCGGCATCAAAGATGTGACGCTTGAAGCTTGATGCAACTAAAATATCAGTGGAAGAAAAATGAAGAACAATAAATCAAACACAATTTTAACTAATGCAGTTCGCTTATTGATCACAATGAAAAGGTCTAAACACCTTTTTAACTATCAAGCCCAAATCATCCCCTCTTCACCAACATTAACAAAGCATTTCTTCAAAATTAAGTAGGATCCAACATCTAGAAATCAAAACACGAAAAAAAAGACGAATCAACAGGTCGTGTCGACACTGAATCAGCATCTGTATGCAATAAACAGATTGGAAAACGAACTTCCCAAAGTAAGCGAAATGAAGACCTCCAATCCCGTAGAGGTTATGATCAACTAAATTAAACCATAAACTCTAGGAATCAAGACAAATTACCTAAACTACTAAACACAGTAGAATCAAAAAATACAAACAGAAAGAAGTGGATTATAAGAAATTGAAAGCAAAGAAAACTGAAAATTCGTCGGAAGAGAAAAGAAAAGTAGTGATCGGAGAGCATATACCGGCTGGAGTTTTGCGCTTGCCGAAGAGGAAACTCATGGCGGGCGATCGGATGGTAGAAAGAAAATCTGAATTGAAAGGAATGTATCAAAATTTCAATAGAGGCGATCGGATCAATGAATTTGGTTTGTAGAAGAAGTGCTTCAATGAATTTTATGGTGGCTTGAAAAAGGATTCTGCTCCTTCCGATTCCTTCTTCTCTCTGGTCTCCTCAGAAACTTCCCTTACGCGGTATTGTGAAATAATATTAAAAATTAAAAATGAAAATATAAAATGAAGAATTCTTCCTAAAAAGAGGAAAATATCCAAAATTTACACGTTGGCAAATGGGAGAGTAGGAATGGTGGGCCCCACTTCATCTTATTTTTTCTTGGGTAGTAGGTTTTGGGCTCTTTCTTGGGCCCAAATGGGCCTGAAAATCTATGAGGCTTCAAAGCTTGTTGGAGTTTCGGCCCAAAATGGTGAACCAAAATTTGGCCTGTCGAGCGTTATGGCCTATGAAATATGTATGTACAATAAAATTGCGTTGGGTAATACTTTTAAGAATATAACTAAATGTATAGTAGTATTTTTTAAAAATTGTTGGAGTTTCGGCCTAAAATGGTGAACCAAAATTTGGCCTGTCGAGCGTTATGGTCTATCAAATATGTATGTACAATAAAATTGCGTTGGATAATACTTTTAAGAATATAACTAAATGTATAGTAATATTTTTTAAAAATTGTAAATATAAAAAAAATCTATTTGTGATAATTCTATTGCTGATAGACTCTTACCCAATAATATGGTTTATCATTGATTGACTCCTACCAGCGATATGGTTTATCATTGATAAATTTCGAAAGCAAATTATAAATTTTGGCATATCTGCAAATTCTTTTTATTTTGTTATATCTGCAAATATTGTAGTTCAATTATTGTTGAATTTTGTAATACTAGTTAATAACTTTTGAACACGTAGGTTATACGATATCATAACTAAGTAGATCAAAAAAACATTACCTACCTTCATAATTAAGGTCGTCAATCTTTGAACAAATTAGAAACAAGCAGCATGTTTTCTACTAAATTACAATATTTTATTAAAGGTACTACTTTGATCATTGTATTTAAAAAAAAAAAAAAATACTACTTTAGTTATTATACGTTCAATTTTGGTTGTTTTCGTTCCTATACTTTCAAAATTTTCATTTTGGTTATTGTAATTTCAACTTTGGTTCATTTTAGTTCATATACTTCCAGAATGTATATTTTGGTCCAAATACTTCTCAAAAGTGACCATTTTGATCATTTCATAATGGACTAGAACAAACCAAAGTTGAAAGTATAAGTACCAAAATGAACTAAAGTTGAAAATATAGGGATCAAAACTAACATGTTCTAAGGTACAAGGACAAAATGAACCAAAAATAAAAGAATAAGGACAAAAGTAGTATTTAAACCTTTGTCAAATTACGGTTCATATTTAGTTGAAGTTGTTAACAAGTAACATTTAGTCAATTGAAATAAATGATTTATTGGCATATACAATATCAACCTTTGATATTTTTATTTTCTAAATTGAACTTAGGTAGGAGTTAGATTTAAACTTCAAATCTCTTGATTAATGAAATATGTCTATATTGGGAATGATTTGAGCTTTAGGCCGTTTTTAAAATCTCACATGAGATAAATTGGAAGTCTTTTATCATTTCAAAAAGTTTATATAATGGTAATAAAATCTCTCCCCACTTGTACATTGTTGCTACTATTTGTTCGGATGAGTAACAGATTGAATAGTTCCACTTAAGGAAATAATTTTTCTTTTCTTTCATTTTGAACCAAGCTAAACATTGCAGATTTGATTGTTGCGATTTTTGTAGATTTGAAACCACTCCCTATGGTTCTTCTTTTATCCAACAAAAGTTTTGTGGTTGTATTTTTCCGAGCATCGATTTTTAATATTTTGTTTTTTTTCTTCCTTGATTCTAAACTTTCTTTGACGAGTGCACATTTCATTTCAAAAAAGTTGTTATACTAACTTGAAGAGCAACTGACGTGTAACGATTAGCACCAAAGTCATTTGGGAATTGTTTTAAGGGTAGTGGTTCTTCCACAACAAAAATGTTTGATTTCTTCGATTATCCTGTTTTACAGCCTAATCTAATTGAGTTACACTCAAATTGACATCAATAATTGATGTATATCAATATAAGTATAGCTTAGTTAACATTATATTTTCGATCAAAAGCCACGAAAAAAAATTATTTATCATTATATTTATGTCCTTGAAATTTACATTTGGCCAATTTTGTGATTTTAGAGCTTGGTCTTTGGTGTAGGTTGCTTTTAGGCTTGACCAGCTAACTCTTTGATACAAAGGTCCACCAGCATCATCACCAACTACTTTCTTCACATGTTTTTATTTATTATTTATTTTATTATTATTATTTTTTATCCTCATTAATTTCTACTTTTTCTTAAATTTGTTTTTGATTTCATTGCTTGCTTGGTTGTCCCAAGACAGATCAAAAGGTGAAAATTCTGCCATTTTTTTGTGAATAAAAGACTATCAATTATTTATTTTATTATTGGTGATACTTTACTTTACATGAATAGTAAAATGAATAAATAAATAAATAAAAACATAATCATACCCTATTCATTTGTTTTTTTTAATCTAAAATTATATCTTACTCCTTAAACTTTAATACTTTGTTTCTCGCCTCTCAGCCTTTAAGGGTTGATAGATTTTGAAATTCAACTTGATTAACTATTTATATTTTGTTTAGGTCCTATTCGGTAACTATTTTGTTTTTTATTTTCAGTTTTTTAAAATTAAAATTATTTTCTCACGTTGTCTTACAATGGTTGGCATCTTTCTTGAATAAAAAAGTTTACTTCTTAACCAAATTCCAAAAACAAAAACAACTTTTTTAGTTTTCAATATTTGACTTAATTTTTGAAAACTTAGATAAAATGTAGATAAGAAAGCAAAAATTTTAGAGGTGAAAGAGATGTTTATAAGCTTAATTTTCAAACGAGATGTTTTTAAAAAAAAATCATGAGAGAACAAGTAAAATTTCTAAAAACGAAAGATCAAAAATTAAATTAGCTAAATATTTCTCCTATCCTAAATACTTAGAATCAAATAAGGTGAATAAATAAATCACAAGAGCTCTATCAAATTTCTATAAACTTCTGAAAAAATATCAATATAGATAAAAAAACACTTTTAAGCAAGATTTGAGAACTAAAACCTAATATTTAAAAGTTTTAGATACCAAAGTAGAAAATAGATAGAAAGGATTAAAATTTATTATAATGACCTAAGTATAACTTCAATAGTTAAAATTTTATAACATCGACTTAAAAGTTATTATTATTATTTTTTTAAAACATTTCTACCTCAATATATATATATTTATTTATTTATTGTTGAGTGAAAAAAAAAAACAATAACATAATCAAAGTTATTTGTACGTGCAATTTACTTATAGGATATGACTGTCCAATTGAAGATGGCTACACATAAGCTAGTGCATCTATTCTAGGGTGTTCGTTGAGAAAAGTCAAAAGGTTCAACTTGTGCTCACGGAGCACAACTAATCGAATGGAGGTGCAAATCAATAGGTATCTTCATTATAGGTGTCCATTGAAAAAAGTCAAATAGGCTCAAATTATATCCAAAAAATGCAAATATTGTGATAGAGATAGTTACACGCAATTTCCTTCATCTATTTTAATTGTATATTAAAGAAAATCAACTTTTTAACTAAATTAAAATTTAAAACCTTACGAAACACGTGCATGCACCTAATTTCAAACTAGTTAGTCGAAAGTGAATAATAAAATATAGAAAATTACGGAGAAATAGTGCTTTTTTTTTCAAAAACTAAAAAAGAAAAATCAAATAGCTATAACAAAATTACAAGTTAAAAAATTAAACAACTTGTAATTGAACATTAATCTTGTCATTATCTATTTACTATTTAGAGAAGAAAGGGGTTGATGGTAATCAAATTGAAGGTTGTTTCAAAATGGATTTTTTTTTTAGTACACAAAGTACAATAATATGGTAATGTAAGAAGAAAACTTGTTCACATTGCCACTTTGTGGAACCCATTGATGTTCTAAGGAATAACTTTTTACTGTTGGTTGTTTGTTTTGTAGCTAAACTTTGATCGATTTCCATGTTGTCGTAAAAAGAAGAGTTTAAAGTGCATTATTTTATTTATCATTAAACTCCCTTTAAATAAAATGAGTGGATAAAAGGAAATTATTAATGGCCAACTTTTTAGGGTTTTTGTATCAAATCGAGAGGGAAAAATGAGATTCGTCTTGCTTTTTGAAAATGAGGATTTTTATTTTTTTACCATTTGTTTACGTCAACATCGGGTGAAATTACTAAAATGAAACTCTTGCGCACACATGAAATGACCAATCTCGCTCTCCTCTATTCTTGCTCTTTGAATGTATCACACTCCTCTCTCTTTGCTCTCTCACATATTGCTCTCCTCTCTTTCTTGCTCTCGGGCGTCCATCTCGTTCTACAATATTATTGGATATGTACATGATCTTGCTTGTCGAAGAAGTATCTTGCAGTCAAGAGAAGAAGAACGAAGAATGAGAGAGGAGATTGGATATGGGTGCTCATCGGAGAAGAAGAACAAGAAGAACAAGAGAGAAGAAGAAGAAAATTAAAAACGAAACCGCAGAACGAGAGAGAAGAGGAAAAAAAGGAAAAGAAGTGGAAGAAGAAGGAAACGCATAATTGATGGAAGAAGAGAGAAAAATATAATAGGTGTAATTTTGTAAAATTGGGTGAAGATGAAATAAGCAAGAGGTCAAAAATCATAAATGTTAAAAAAGTGGGACATTTTTTATTTTTGGCCTCAAAAATAGGTCAATCATACCATTTTTCCCTACCCTCTAGTATGAAACTTTAATTGATATATCTAGTGTAAATATAGATATCATCGGTTTGGTAAAAAAGTTTAAATTGTCCCTTATTTATATGGTTGAAGTAAACGAAAAAAAAAACAGATATGAACTATTAAATCATTGATGGACCTAAAAGCTTAAACTGATGATTGAAGATAAATTTAATATTAAAACGATACTTTAACCTTGACAATTTAAACAAATTCTTAATTGTTAGAATTTATGATTGTTTTTAGTAAAACAACAAGAGGTCTCAAGATTTTTTTTCCCCGAAAAAAACGGAACATCAACCATTTAGAGAGTTACATCAAGAGGCATCAATATAGAAATGGTCACTTTAGATCATGAGTTTGACAAAGAGAAGACACTTGCTATTCCAAAACCTTTTTCTCACGAGAGTATGCCAGAAAATTGTGATGAAAGGACATGAGTGAATGATACCTCTCCAAGATCTTGAGTCGTTAACTTACTGTCAACAATCATAAAAGACACTTCAAAGAAATCAGTAGTCATAGGTAGTCTTAAAATCCGAACCTAGAAAGTATACATGACAATTATTGTTGAACTATGCTTAACATTCTCATTTATGATATATATAACACACATATGAAAAAATTTCATAATTTAGTTTCAAGAGATGTGGAAAGCATATATGATTTCTCACACCACAAAATATTTAGAGAAAAATATCATTTTAGTCCCTGTGTTTTAGGTTGTGTTTTTACTTAATTTTTGTGATTTTAAAATATTACACTTTTAGTCCTTAAGTTTTGAGTTTGATTTAATTTAGTCCTTAAGTTTCAAAATGTTACAATTTTACTCTTGAGATTTGAGTTTTGTTTCAATTTGGTCAATAGTTTTCAAGGTTTCAGGATTTATATTTTTAACCTTCAGTGTTCACTGAAAACTCAATTCAATATTTGATGTTAATGTTTATTTGTTAATTTAAGATAATTACAAAGTAAAAATTTAAAATTAATTTTAATAATGATGAAAAAAATAGTGAAACTTAATTTATTATAATTTTTCAAAATTAATTAATAGACACTAACACTAATGACAGAAAGTAAGTATTTAGTAAAAAAGAAAAACCAAGGTTAAAAATGTAAATTTTCAAGCATAGGAACCAAATTAAAACAAAATTTACCTATCAAAAGTAAATTGTTATATTTTTTAAACTCAATGGTTAAATCGAAATCAAGCTCAAAACTTAAAAACTAAAAGTGTAAAAAAAAAAAATTATACTTAATTGAAAGTTGAAATATATAAAAGAAAAATAAATACAACACAAGAAGTCAGGGGTTGAATGTTATCATATACAACTTCTTATTTTAGAATTCACTCAAGTCAAATCACTATAGTTTGTTTCTAGAAGTTGTATTTGAATTATATTTAGATTACGCACCTCAAAAAGTGAAATTTCATTTTTTTTTTGAAAAAAGAAAAAATACGTTTTTATTTTTAGAGTTTGGTCTAGTTTCTATTTGGTCCCTGGTTTCAAAATATGATAATTTTACTCTTGAGATTTGAGTTTTGTTTCCATTTGGTCCCTAAGTTTCAATATTTGTACTTTTAACCTCGAGTTTTCACTATGTACTCACTTTCCATCTCTAATGTTAATGCTTATTAATTAACTAAAAAGAATAAAAAATTATAATTAATTAAATTTCACTAATTCTTTTTATCACTATTGAAATTAAATTTTACTTCATAATTATTTTAATTTAATTAATAGATATTAATGCTAACGATTGAAAGTGCTTATTTAATGAAACATCTAAGTTAAAAGTGTAAATCTTGAAACTTAAAAACCAAATTGAAACAAAATCAAATCTCATGAATAAATTTGTAACCTTTTGAAACCTAAGAAGTAAATTGAAACCAAACTTAAAACTTAAGAACTTGATGTATAATATGTTGAAACGTAGGAACTAAAGCCCCGCTTAGATTGACTATAGAAAAAAAGAATTTTTTTTTAGAAAAAGTCATTATTATTTAAACTCTTTTCATAAATTTTCTTAAAAATACACCTTGAAAATGTTTGAAGACTTATTTTGAATGGTTGCCAAACACTTCAATTTTTTTCTAAAATGATTTATTTTCAAAATTAAAAATAAACCAAATGCACCATAAATTGAAACAAAACTCAAAACTTAAAGACTAAGGCCCAGATTAGCAAACATTTCATTTTTTGTTTTTGTTTTTGAAAATTAAGCCTATAGACACTAATCCCCACCTCTAAATTTCTTCCTTTGTTGTCTAGTTTTTAACAATTGTTTAAAAAACCAAACCAAATTTTGAAATTAAAAAAAGTAGCTTTTCAAAACTTGTTTTTGTTTTTAAAATTTGGGTAATAATTCAACAATTATACTCAAGAATGATGTAAATCATTATAATAAATGTGGAGAAAATAGGCTGAATTTTCAAAAAAAAAAAAAAAACAAAAAAAAAATGGTTACCTAACGGTAGGGGTGTTCAAAAAACTAGATTAATCGAAAAATCGAACCAACTTAACCCAACCCGTACAATTTGGGTTGGGTTTGGTTTAAAAAGATAAAAATTTTATGAGTTGGATTGGTTTAAAGATTCACCTAAAATAACTTAAACCAACTTGAACCAACCCAACTTTTTATTATTGGTTTTGAAAAATAGGTTTTTTTTTACTTAGGTTACAATTATATTTACTTCTATCTACTTTAATTTTATTTATTTTCATGAGTTTTTGGATCTAAGTAGTTAATCTAATTGAATATATGAAATAATTAAATATAATTTTATATATATTAATATTTTATTTATTTTTAGAACAAAAAGTTAAATAAATGACTCGAGTAACTCGAACTAATTTAACTCAGATGTTTTATGGTTGGGTTGAGTTAGATTAATTATTTAATAAATGTAAAAAGTGTTTCAACCTAACTCACGAACACTCTTACCAAACTGAATCTAAATGTATAATATTTTAAAACTTATGAACTAAATAAAAATTAGATCCAAAATCTACCGCTCTACACATCTTCACTCTCAATTAACCACATTAAAATGGGTCATTCATAAAAACCCTCGAACTTGAGTCATATTTCATAACTGAAAATCATTTCACAATTCACACTTTTTTTGCTGAAAAATCAGAAGGAACCTCGGCCACGGAATCAGTCTCTTTCTAATCTTTATTTGGGCATAGTGCGGTCCAAAGCTCACAACCAGTAGCGCCATAGCCATAGCCCATAACCACTGCCAGCCGATGCCACTGTGCGAAGAACACGAACAAACATACACCGTGTAACCCCTCAACGGCAAATTAAACACCAACCCAACTTTAGTTTTATTTCCAACTTCAAACCCAATTCCCCTTTTCAGGCCTTACATCTTCTTTCTTCTTCAAAATCTCATGAATATCCCCATTACCCACCGACCCTGAATTTTTCAATTTTCAAATCGAGGCAAAACAACTGAACCCAACGGCAACCGGAGATCGAGTATGGTTTCTTATGTGAGTGCGTTGCTTTATGGCGTCGGAGGCTTGGTTGTCGCCGGAATGGCTTTACTGGTCGCTTTTCAAGAGAGGTTGGTTTATGTGCCGGTTCTTCCTGGGCTTACTAAATCTTACGCGATTAACCCATCTCGGCTTCGCCTTGTTTATGAGGATGTGTGGCTTCGATCTTCTGATGGAGTCCGCCTTCACTCGTGGTTCATTAAACTCTTCCCTGATTGCCGAGGTTTGATTCTTCTCTTTTCGTTTTTCATTCGGTTGTGTTGATTTTTCTGATGAATTTTGATGGATTTTGCTGATAGGGTTTAGGTGATGTGGTTGTGTTCTGTTTTTTTGCGACTCTGAGCTGATTTCTGGACCTGGGCTGGTGGATCTTAGGTTTGTTTTGCGGTTGGGTTGTTTGATTAGTTATCGAGATGAATCCTTTTTGTTTTGTATCTCTTCTGAAGTGAGTGGTATGAAATGGAGGGAAGAGCTTGATGATTAGATTTGTTGAGATGGTCTGTTGATCATTTTTTTGTGAAGTGAGTGGTATGAAATTGAGGATGATTGAGAATGTAGATATCTGGGACCTGGCTATTGGGATGAGATGGTGGTGTACTTGTTTAGGGGAATCCCGTGACGGTTGCGTGAGAGACTGTTGGATAGCTACTTGTACTGTATGATTTGTGCCTGGGAATTTAAAAGTTCTTTTAAGTGTTGCATTAAAGAGACCAATATATTGGATGAATATGGAATTTAGTACTCATGTTGCTGGATAGATATGGCATGCTGGATTTAAATGGACAGTGGTGAGGTTTATTTTTGTGTTGAAGGTTGAAATGGTAAAAATGCTGATTCAGAAGGGGTATCAGAAAAATTGAAGATATCTAACATAGTAAGGTCTTTTTTGTTCTTATATTTGTGGCATGCAAGATTGTAATGTTCCCAGGGAGGAACTCAGATGCTCAATTGGCTAATTTTTAAAGAACTTCTAAGAGGATTGAGGCTTATTTTGAATTAAGAAATAGAGGTTTTTCCCTTGCAGGTTCGTACATGTAAAATTTCCATCTGCCATGGTGATTACTGATTCATGCAGGCTTTATAATATGTGACTAATGCATATTTTAAGGCTTTAAGTGGTTGTAGATGATTTTAATCCAAGGATTGGTAGAGTTGGAAAATAACAGTTCTTTAACAGTAGTATTGTATTGATCTAAAAAAAAACTTTCTTCAGTTGTGCTCAATATAAGTCCTAAGGTGGATTTTCTCATACATGCTTGTCATCCATTGATGAATTAGTTATGGCCTATGGGGATATTCTTCTTTCATATACCTTTTTTCCTGGTCATTTTAACTGTATATTTGTCTGTTTTCCCCCTCCAACAGTATAATTTATTATTCTCTGCTTCTTACTTTTCTTTTCCCTCTTTGGGCTTACATATTTACCTTAATGTGGGGTAAATTTTCAAGGCTTACATTGTGATGTTGCTGTTTTGCAGGTCCTACCATCCTTTTTTTCCAAGAGAATGCTGGAAGTATCCTGATTGTCATGGCCATCTTTGTGGAAATTAGATATGAGAAAATTATTGTGTAATTACATGTGCTAGCATCTTTAAATATACAGCTTTAGATTAGAATTTTGTTCATGATGCATGTGTGAAACTCGACTCTTTACTGTATATTTGGTATAAGAAAACAGTCTGTGTATACTAATAATATGCTGATGGTTTTTTTGGGTTCAATACCTATTTTTCGACCTTGACTTCCTGCTCTAGACATCGCCCATCGTCTTGAAATGGTCCGCATCATGATACAAAGGTTACAGTGCAATGTTTTCATGCTTTCATATAGAGGGTATGTTATTTTACATAAATGTGGCAAGTTTGTCTTTTAATATATCTCAGCAGCAAATATGTTCATTGATATACATATATTGCTGCTACTTTAATGGAATGATCACTAATGCCATATGACCTCAAGCAGTTATGGAGCAAGTGATGGTTATCCTTCTCAGCATGGAATTACTAGAGATGCTCAGGTGTGCTTTGGTTTTAATTCTTTTTTCTATCATGTTTTTTCAACATTGCTTCGATGCCACGTCGTCGATAACTCAAGGGCGGTGACTGACGATGCTATGATTGAACCAAAAACAGCTTTTTCCACATCTTGATAAGAATCTGTTTATCTTTTCTCTATAGATTTACAGAGTCGTTTTGTGTGATTACATTTTTGTTCTCTTTTCAAATATTATGTTCTTTCAACAAGAGTACTTGAAAACATTATGCTTTTATTTTACTTGAGTAGGCCGCATTGGATCATCTTTCTCAAAGGACCGATATTGACACCTCTAGAATCGTAGTGTTCGGAAGGTCACTTGGGGGTGCAGTTGGAGCAGTTCTTACAAAAAATAACCCTGACAAGGTATTGTTTGGAGGGCTATGGTTGGCTTTTGACAGCTGCTTGTATAGCCACTCATTCTTGGATAATTAATCGAGAATTGATCACTTAGAGGTTTACTATGACTTTCTGGAATCAAAATGTTCCATGTCCCACCGTCAGTTTTTTACTGTCATAAACTACATTAAGATACGTTGATCTTTTTCGAGCTCTTTTGTGCTTTTTATTCTGCATTTTGTAGGTTGTTTATCATATTCTGAATTGCAGGTTGCTGCACTGATATTAGAAAATACATTTACATCAATTTTGGATATGGCTGGAGTTTTGCTACCCTTTCTAAAGTGGTTTATTGGAGGTCCTGGATCAAAAGGTCCCAAGGTTCTCAATTTTCTTGTGCGTTCTCCATGGAGCACCATTGACGTAGTTGGCAAGGTGAGGCTTAACAGTTTAAATATCAAATCTTTTTGACATTATTTGCTTGCTTCGGTTGTAAGTAGCTCTTTTTGAAATCATCTCTGCAGATTAAGCAGCCAATTCTTTTCTTATCTGGATTACAAGATGAGATGGTTCCCCCAGTCCACATGCAGATGCTGTATGCCAAAGCAGCTGCTCATAACAACCGTTGTCTCTTCGTCGACTTTCCGTCTGGCATGCATATGGACACTTGGCTAGCTGGTGGAGATCATTATTGGAGAACAATTCAGCAGTTTATTGATCAGAATGTGCCAGAGAATAGAGAAAATGAATCATCAGGAGACGACAAAGGTTCGAGAATTTCTTGTTTAAGAAACAAAGATCTCAAATATAGAATTTGTTCCATGAGTTTTCCTACGTAACCAATGATGAAACTCCTTCCCACCCCCCCCCCCCCCCCCCCCC